>JABYPW010000494.1:0-24863 GCA_016880775.1 Phymatotrichopsis omnivora | reverse complement strand
TTCGGCAGGCGGACGGGGCTTTCTTCTCCACTAGCGCAGAGTTGACGGCATCCCGAATGGCGATAGGGTTGAACTCGGGGACTTCTCCCTCGAGATTGACAATGATCTCCCGTTCTCGCTTAGTGGGATATTTCGGGGCGGGAGGGGTGGTAGCAGTCGGTTGTGGCGTGGCCGTGGCCTTGCCTTTGGTTTTCTTCACTACCTGGGCCCAGGTGGTGTCAGTAGTGGGGGGCGCCACTTGTGGCGCAGTGGGAGCGGGGGAGGCAAGGGAAGAAGAGATCTTCTTCACTGCTTTGGCGGTTTTGGACGTTTCCGACCGTAGCTTTTTGATGGAATCAGAAAGGGCGAGATCGATTTCAGTGGGGCCTGCCTTAGCCGAAGCCGTGGCAGTGGTGTTGCGGGTGGTGATAGCCTCGAGTTCGTCAAAGCGAGCTTCAAGCGACTGTTGGCCAGCAGCAATAGCGGTGACCGCCTCCTGGATTTTGTTGACCGAGGCCACGAGAGACGGAAGGGTTTGGGTGTAGAATTGGAGGTCGCGGTATCTAATGTACAAGTCGCCGATGAGAGGTGCGGTGTGCATTGAGATAACGTCGCCCATTCCAGGTTCGTTCTTGACAGCGGGGGAGATGCCGGACGCCTCGAATGAGGAGAACATTGCTTTCATAGTGGCGGCTTCGTCCCTTGCCTCTTGAGGGGGGGGATTAAGGGAGGGGGTTTGGGGTCGCTTTGAACTTCGCGACATTATCACGATGTTTGTCGATGCGTTTAGATACTAGTAGCTGAGAACTAAAATGTAGGGGGTAGTTTGAAGGTGCGAAGAAGCCTGGAACATGAAGCGACCAATGACCGTCCTTAAATACCCTTCCAACGAAAAGAAATGAGTCATCTATGACAAAGGAGATTACATAAGAAATAGAACCCGAAAGAAAGCCTTAGAAATCCCATGACTCGTTTTATCATAATCTGACATGATCATAACATTCCTAGGAGTCGTAACGGAAATGATCAGCATTATGGTCTGAGCTCGGATTGCCGACCTCGGGCAAGATAGTCATCACGTGATTGCTGGATCGAGCAGCTTGAGTCATACTAACCGCAGATGACTAGTCCGCAGGAGTTAATCAAGTTAACCCGATCATGTGAAGTACGCTTGAGAGAGGATGACAGGTGAGTCAGACCCTGACTCATCTTCATCAGAGGCACCACATATAACTCATCCTGAGGCAGAGCCCTTTGTCATGTGGTCCTTTTGCGTGGCGCAGGGGTATACTCACAGGAAGTTGCTTATCTAACTAAACTCATCATCGCGCGTGGGCCTTGGTACCGTCGCTGTAACAGTAATAGTCTCTACAGGATATATTATAAGGAAGGTAATTGTAGAAGAGTAGGATACTTCAGAATCTCTAGATTTTAAAATAATAATTAAATATATGCCTATAGGGGAATGAATAAACTAAGTGAAAAGGTGGAATAACTTATTGTTAAGTTTATATATAGCTAGAGAATTTATTCTTTCCTCATTTTTCATTTCCTTTATTGCTAGAATATAAAAAATATATATAATATAGAGTAGTTGTAGGCTATAGTAAGGTCACCCTAATGATGCTTAGTAGATGAGCTATATGAATGTTACCCTGACAGTGCTTACTAGATAAAGGTACGTCCTAGTACTCATATGTATGTGACTATGTCTCTACTCTAAATTGAGTGTACATGCCTAATCCATATAATGGTGACTGATAAGCAATCAAAATCCAATATTTAGCAGATGAAGGTACATCATAATACTCTTATGTATATTATTATACCTTTACTCTTAATTGAGTGTACATGCCCTATCTATACAATAGTGACTAAAGGAATCCAAATTTCTATAAAGCACTTGTGAAGTGCTATGAGGGGGAAATTTATTTTTATTTTATCTTTTTTTTTTTTATGACCCTAAAGGGGTCATATAAACAAACTCCTTATACTGCTAGTCTAACCTATAAAGTTGGTAAAAAGATATCTAACTTAAGATCAGTATCATAAAGGTCTATGTAAAGAGGATATACTTCTCCCTCAGTTCACTATTGTATGGGCAGGGCATGTACACAAACTTCATTACAAAGATAGAGCCAAATATATAGGAGTGATCTCACTAAGTGCTATCAGTGTAACCCTTCATACAGCTATTGAGGTCATCAGTCACATTCACTTACAAGGACTGAACTAGTAAGTAGGTAACCTTTTATAGTCAGGGAAAACTCACTTCTGCTATATAACCTACAACCAACTGGATATTCTTGGTATAGAATCTATGGAAAGATAAAATATATATAGTTCCTAAATTCTCGTCACTTACATGTAATAAACTAAAAGGGAATGGGGTAGAAAGTACAGAGTAGTAGGGAGTAATGATGATCTAGGAAAGTAATACAACTAGAAGAAGAACCTAGTAATCTAGCCTATAAAATAAGCAGAAAAACTTAAGCAAGAAATAAAAAAAAAGACCAGGGAAATACTTTCCTATCTCTAGCAAGGCAACCTTATAATAACCAGAAGGGATCAAGGGAGAAGCAAGATACACAAAACTATAAAGGAAAGAGAAAGAACAAAGGAGAAAACTCATATATATAAAGCTAAACACATAAGACTTTTACATATATAGAACAATAGCAACAAAAGGGGTAATATACTGATTGGGCTCAAGTCTGTTTTCCCTCTTCTATTATAGTATGTAGGTTTTCCACTCAATATTATTATTTAAGGCTTTCAAATAAGTGTAGCATAGGAGATCAGTGGTAGGGTAGGTGGCATTGTAATTAGCACACTTGAGTACCATATGTTCACATTATTATCCTTTGCATTTGTATTCTGCATTATCATAGTAATACTCAAAAATTGTATAAGGCCTAGCATAGAGGCTACAGCAGGGTAGAAAGTACACTTCAGTTAGTGATAACTAAAGTAATAGCAGTAGGAGGACTATGTATCCTTTAAAAAGGTAATATATGGTTCAGTCTATTAAGTCTTATTAAGAATATATAGGCCTTATAAGGTTTAGTAGTAGTTGTTGTTTATAATGATAGTAATTATAACTAAAGAGGTAGGTTTACTGATAAGCTTATCCTTTCAGGCTAACTCATATACAGTTTGTATGAGAAGCACTCTGTGATTATACATCTTGATTTCTTTTTAGATAAGTGATATATGTTTAAATTCAGAAGTGTTAAGAACCATGGTTAGCATATTATGTATGATGTACTTCTTATTGAGGAAGTTATAGTAGAGGCTAGTAGTGTTAGTAAAGAACTTATGTATAGCCTCCTCTATAGTTAGCTTATAGGTAAGGACCTGCTATGTAGTTATATTTTCTATGACTAAGAAGAAAACATTGCAGGGGCTAGCCTTACAGACTGTCAACCAATGCAGTGTTGATAGCATCATGAATAGTGATGGGACTGAACTCAGGGATTCCTCCCTCAAGATTAACAATTATCTCTTGACCTATCTTAGTTAGATACTTTGTGGTAGGGAGAGTGGCAGAAGTTAGTTGTAGCATAGCTGTAGCTTTACCTTTGTTTTCCTTTACCACCTAAGCCCAGGTATTATCAGTAGTAGGGGGTGCTACTTATCCTACTACAGGAGTGGGGAATGTGAGGGAAAAGGATATCTACTTTACTGCCTTATAAGTTTTACATATTTCTAACTATAGTTTCTTAATGGAATAAGAAAGAGCAAGGTCAATTTCAGTAGGGGCTACTTTGACTATGGCTGTGGCAGTTGCATTAAAGGTGGTAATATCTTCAAGTTTATCAAAATAAGCTTCAAGAAACAATTGTTGGTGGGTGATAGTAGAGAGTGACTCATATATCTTACCTATAGAGGTAACAAGGGATGGTAGTGTAGATGAGAAGAACTCTAGGTTAACTAAGAGAATATATAGGGTAAATATATGTTCTAATACCTTGTAAACTATGGTAGTAGTACCATTATAGGTTTCTTTCTTATGTTCATTTTTGAGTGCAGTGTCAAGGGTAGAACTTATAAGACTATGAATATTTATGTATATAGTAGCTGCATGCTTTCTTATATTCACCTGATGAGATTTAGAGGGGGAACAGTTAACTATGAATGTTGCAATACAGTAATAATATTTGTCAGTATATAATAACAATAGGAGAGAACTAAGAATATATGGGGTGGTATGAAGGCTGCGAGAATCCTAAGTTGTGAAGTACTAATAACTGAGTATATAGACACTTTACTTTATAACTGTACAATAATAGAAAAGAAGTATTCAGATACTTATATAAGTAAGGGTTTACCCCTCATAATACCCTCTATTATTAGTACTATAAAAATATATAGCATACTATGCTAGAGGGCCTAGTATAGAAAGAAGTAAGAGATAAGTATATAGAACCCTAGAACTAGGGATCCTTTATTGAGGAGTTTGCAGTAATATTATACTCCTAGTAACAAAAAGATAACCTAGCCAAGCTCTAGGCTAAGTTCCTACAAATGAAATAAAGAGCAAAACTAATAAAAGTTAAGTTCTCTAACCATAAAATAGACATTGTTCATGGGGAATCCTTATATGATAATATGAGGGCACTATCATAGACCTGATTAATATAGAGTATCTGAGCTTCCCTAAGCAACTTTGATGCTGAAAGAACTGGAGCATTACACTTAACTAAGAGCATATGACATAGGTTTAGTATCTCCTATTTTTATTACTTCCCCTACCTTTTTAAGTCCAAGTGTGATATCCTGAGAATACCTAAATGTACGTATATAGAAATAGTAATAGGCTAAGGAGTCTGTAGACTAGCTTAAGCAGACCTCAGGTTAAACTGTTGATTACCTTCCTCCAAACTACTAGGTTACTTATACCTTAAAAGGTTTACTGCCTATGCTGGCCTTCGTTGATAACTAAGTAAACCCCTTAGAGACAAGTCCTATTTGCCTCCACCACCATCACACTCATTAGTACTCACTACTACTCAGTGCTTTGATCTACAGGGATGGGAAAGAGTGATCAACATATATAGGATGATGATAACCCTAAAAAAACTTTTAGAATATCTGGGATACTTCTGCAGTATAAAATAAACACTATATAAGTACTATCAAGTATGATTAACCCTAGCAGTGATATGAAGGTTATCCTAAAAGTGCTTAGGGAATGAAGGTATGTCCTGACACTCCTTTATATATAACTATGTCTTTACTCTTGATTGAGTGTACATGCCCTGTCTATATAATAGTGACTGAAGGAATCTAAATTCCTATGATTCACCCATGCATAATAAAATTTCTAGGTACTTAACTGATAATACTTCCTTTAAAGGGCTTACCCTACATAATAGATAAAGACTGGTAATGGTAATACTCATCCTATAAATGATGAATAGAGAAATAGTCTTTGAAATATATATAACTATGATTAGGATGTTTATGTGCTATTTCCTTAATATAGCTAGATAGATTAGTAGATAATAAGAAAATACTAATACATACTAATTCCTACCTTATGCAAAGATCCCCTTACTGGAAGTATGGTTGAAATACCTAAGAGATAAGTATATACCTAGAATAGCAATCATTACTAAATGCTATCACATAACTAGCAAACTACGGGCTACTTTCCCCTTTACTATCCAGCATCAAAATATAGAAACCTACTACAATAAGCTTATATATAGGACTATATTTAAAGAAAATGGAAAACTGAATACTTAGTCTAAGCTACAAAAATAGAATACCTAAGACATCAAAAGACTAGGAAGAATAAAACTGAGCAAATAAAAAAGCATAATCATTCATGGAACAATGAAAGAAAGACAAAAGGAAAACAAAAGAAAAGCTAAGTCACTTATCCAATTCCCCACCTTCCTCCCCTACCCTTCCTAAAAGAAATAAGTAAAAACTGAAAGAAATAATGGATATTATTAAGAGTTTAGTGATAGATAGGTGAAATCTATCAGGTGTCATTCTGATGAGACCATATGATCCCTTTGAGGGGCCTGAGCACCTCTCCTAGGAACTCTGAGAGTCACACCAGAATCAAGGAGGTTTTGTACAGTCAGAGTCCCTATGTAGTACAGGTTATGATTAGGATAATATAAGTGGCACTTATGGTAACCACTGTATATCTTTGCTTAACAACTTATTATACTATAAACCCCGCCTGTAGTATCTACATAAGTAAGCTGCCAACAAGGGAGCAGTTAGGTAGCAGCTATTAGATATGTTTATCGATGAAGGATCTCCAGTTTTGCCACAAGGTATCATGTCCCAGTAGCAGAGGTTTTATGGTTGGAAAGGTAAGGTAAAGGAATAGGCCAATATGGTGCCCTATAGGGAGGGTTATCATCCCAAGGTAGGGGGAGTATCAAGAATCTTATAATGCCTGAAAAAAAAAAATACCTTGACTTCTATAAGGACCCCCTTTTCTGAGTAGTTAAAATAGTAGCTGTTCAAGATCTCTGCCTTCCCGGAGTTAACAAACTATAAGTAGAAGTAATCCTTATATTATATAATGTGACAGATCACCCTATATGGTTCATATATGACTTGGTAAAGATACCTCAGGCATGCTTCGTAAACGCTACTAAGTAAACTCAGATATCTCAGCTAAATAGAAGCTCAACTGGAAGATATCGTTCCTGTGACAAACAGGGTGCACTTCAAGAGTAAAAGACTAGAAAGACGAATATATTCTTTAAGGCTCGAAGATAACTCAAAGGCCTTCACAATGGTAATTGCAGAGAAGACAAGTAGCTATATACTAAAGAAGGAAGGAAGGAAAGAAGACAAGACAAAGACAACTGTGCGCTTATATATCCCATCCTTTACCTGAGCTGATAAAGAGATGACAAAGGAAATAGAAACATAAAGAACTAAGACTCATTCTAGACCATATCCTGATTCCTAATCGCAGAAACCTGTAAAAGAGTCTAGAAAGGATAGGATGCGATTAGTACTCAATTCGGCTATGATCGCCTATCACCCTCTTAGGCCTCACTCCAGATTTATGATGGTCTCTCGCGATATGAGTCCGATCGGCTGATTATGACCTCAAGGCTGACTAGGCCAATGTCATGTCATACCGACAGCTAATCACATGGTAACCATGGGGCTGACTTCCTATGCCTAGTCAGGGCTAATGGCAAAGCCACACCATACCACTCCACACCACGAAGTCATGTGACAGAGGAACATCTCCAGAGCGCTTGACACAATGGTGAAGGGTAGAGACAGCATACTCACATGTTGACTTTCTAAGCGTAACCTCCATTATAGCACATTCTCCAGGTACCTTGACGCTGACCACTACCGGTATTCATAACACTATGCCCCTTCTAATGCGCATGGTCCCCAAGCGCATAGCACTTACCTTTATGTCAATTCTCCTTCTTTCCCTGAGAGCAACTGGGATAAGAAGACAGTTTCCTGCAGCCTGTAGAGGGAGATCATCCCAACTCACTAGAGCTTAAAGGGGACTTAGGATCATGTGATGGACATAATGGTGTCGCCCTGCTGCATTAAAGGGAAACTAACTATGGAGGAGGGGGGGAGGAAATTCAATTTTATTTTATCTTTAGGACCCCGCTAGGGGTCGTCTAAAGAACCTCCGCTTACAGCTATGCCAAGCTATGACGGAGGTAGAAGACAGCCGACCTAATGTCGGTAGCGCGTCCTACAGTTTACAGATAAAATACACAGGTTTGCTCCTGAATCCTCCTCGCTTACACGTAATTAACTAAAGAAGAGACAGGGTAGAAGGGAAAGAATAGTGGGGGAAAGCAAAAACTCAAAAAAGAAAACGCGACCGGCGCAAAGCGACCTCCCAGTACGTCAAAAACAGTAGAAGAACTTTAAGCGAAACGGATAAAGAAAAGCCTAGGGAACCCCTTTCCCATCTCCAGTGAGGTGAACCTTACAACAACTGGAAGGAATCAAGGTACAAGCAAGAAACACTAACCAAAGAAAAAGGAAAGAGAAAAGACAAAGGAGAAAACAAAAGTTAAACTCACGAAACTTTTACACAAAGGGAACAACAAAAGCGGAAATAAAGATGAACTATCGAGGGGCCCTAAGTCTCTATTCCCTCTTCCATCACAGCTCACAGGTTTTCCACTCGCTTGTTATTATCAGCCAAGGCTTGTAAATAAACAGGGCAGAGGGGATCGTTGGCGGGGTGGGCGGCATCGCAATTGGCACACTTAAGTACCGTATGGTCGCATTGTCGTCCTCGGCGTTTACACTCTGCGTTGCCACAGAAGTATTCAAAAATTGCGTGGGGTCCAGCACAAAGGCAGCAGCGGGGGGAGGAGGTGCACTTCAGTTGGTGATGACCAAAGCGACAACAGCGAGAACATTGAGTAGCCTTGGGGAAGGCAATATAGGGGTCAGTCCTGTGGTTCTTGTTGAGTATTGTAAGACCTTGGGAGATGCGGTAATGATTATTGTTCACCACTACGGTGATAACAATGGAGGAAGCAGGTTTGCCAACCAGCTTGTCTTTCGAAGCGAGCCAGCGAGGGGTCTGAGCAAGGATAACACCATGGTTAAAGGTCTCAATCTCCTTTCGGATGAGGGACATTTGTTCGAATTCCGAAGTGTTGAGGACGGGGGTGGGCACATTGTGCACTATGTACTTCTTATGCAAGAAGTTCCGGTGAAGTCCAGTAGTGGTGAGGAAGAACTTGCGGACGGCCTCCTTGACGGTCAGCTTGTAGGCAAGCACCTGTTGAGCTGTGGTATTCTCCATGACAGAGAGGAAGACGTTGCTGGCTCCAGCCTTGCGGACAGAGCAGATGCGGCATGCAGAGGGGGCTTTCTTCTCCACTAGGGCAGAGTTGACAGCATCTCTAATAGCAATGGGATTGAACTCGGGGACTTCTCCCTCGAGATTGACGATGATTTCTTGCTCGTGTTTGGTAGGGTACTTTGGGGCGGGCGGGGTGGTAGTAGTCGGTTGTGGCGTAGCCGTAGGCTTGACCTTTGTTTTCTTCACTACCTGCGCCCAGGTGGTGTCAGTAGCGGGGGGCGCCAGTTGTGGCACAGTAGGAGCGGGGGAGGCAAGGGAAGAGGAAATCTTCTTCACCACTTTGGCAGTTTTCTATGTTTCCGACCGTATCTTTTTGATGGTCTCAGAAAGTGCAAGGTCGACTTCCGTAGGGGCTACTTTAGTCGAGGCTGTGGTAGTAGTATTGCGGGTGGTGAGGGCCTCGAGTTCATCAAAGCGAGCTTCGATCGACTGTTGGCTGGCAGCGAGGGCAGTGACTGCCTCTTGAATCTTGTTTACAGAGGCAATAAGGGATGGCAGAGTGTGCGTGTAGAACTGGAGGTCTTTGTATCTGATGTACAGGTCACCTGTGAGCAGGGCAGTGTGCATCGAGACTACGTCTCCCATTCCAGGTTCATCTCGAATCGCTGGGGAAATGCTAGATGACTTAAAGGAAGTGAGCATTGTTTTCATTGCGGTGGCCTCGTCCTTTGCTGCTTGTGGGGTGGTAGAGGAGGCAAGGGGGGGTTGTGTAGACTGTGAGCGCAGCGGGGGCATTTTTGCGATGTTTTGGCGATGCGATATAGATACTAATAGCTGAGAACTAAAATGTAGGGGGTAGTTTGAAGGATCGAAGAAGCCTACTAACTATGGAGGAAGGAGCAACTATATATACCTCAATTCCTGCATCTTTGCTTACATGGTAGAGCCTCCTTTAAATCAGTAGCTTAGCGCTCAGCCTCCAGATGGGCCTGTCAAAAGGTTACAAGAGCATCGATAGGTTCGCCGTTGACTAGCAGAGATTCCAAGTGTTCCCAACTCCCCTGATCTGGAGAATAATTCCACCTGCTTAGTTTTCTGATTGTTCCATATTTTGGCAATTTCAGAAACGAAGAAGTAGTTCTCACCCTCCTCAATCTCAGGAGCAGGAGGAAGATGAATGGGGAAATGGCCAGATACAAAGTAAGGTTCCAGCTTCAAGACGTGGAAAACAGGGTGGATCTTCCAAGAGAAGGGAAGTTTGAGTTTGTAGGCCTGAGGTCCAATGGGTTTGATTACCTTGAAGGGGCCTGCATACTTGGCGTCCAGCCTGTGGGAAGGTCGGGAGGGGGTGATATCGTCATGCTTCAGTAAGATATGGTCTCCTGGTTTGAGGGTGGTGAAGGCTTGGTGAGACTTGTCATACCATGTAACCATCTTTTTTTCAGCATCAAAGAGGCGTTGCATGATAGTTGTCCATTCTTGAGTGAGAGCCTCACTTCCCAGATAGGCGGAGACAGTTTGAACTGCATCAAGTGAAGGATTATATCCAAAATGGGCAAAGAAAGGGGACACCCCAGTAGAGGATGATTTTTCATTGTTGTACACGAATTCTGCTAGGGCAAGAAAGAAAACCCAGTCGGATTGCTCAAAGTTGACATATCTACAGAGTTAAGCTTCCAGGACCTGGTTTAGCTATTCAGTTTGTCTGTCTGTTTGGGGGTGAGCAGCAGTGCTCTTTAATAACCGAACCCCAAGATTTTCCATCACATGACCCCAAAAGGCTTTGAACTTGGGATTATGGTCGGAGACAATATTAGCTGGAAGGCCATGATGTCTCCAAATCTCATGAACAAAGATGTTAGCTAGGTGCCTAGAGTTAACATTAGGGCCGAGAGGGATGAAATGTGCCATCTTGGAAAAACGATCAATAATCACCCATAGTTGGGTGAAGCCATCAGAGGGAGGAAGGTCTATCACAAAGTCCATGGAGATTGATTCCCACAGCTGATAAGGAATCTCCAACAGAAGCAGCTACCCATAGGCCTTGTGTTGGCAGGCTTTATTCCGTTGGCACTGGTTGTACACAGAGATATACTTGGCTATATCCTGCCTTCAATGTGGCCAGTATAAGTCTCTGTCGATAAGATCAAAGGTCTTATCTCAGCCTAAGTGGCCTGCCATGGGGTGATCATGCCTGGACTCTAAGACCTGAGTGTGAAGAGATGGGGGTACATACCACAAGCCATTCCACATCTGAAGGCTGTCATGAACACTATAGGGTTCCTGTGGTGAGCTCAGAATGCATTGGCATTCAGGGTCAGTAGCAACAGCTTCCCTTAAGGCTTGATAAAAGGAAGGATTGAGCGAGGTATAACTTTTCTCAATCACAGCAATATTCTGTGCTTTCTTGAGGAAGAGAAGACTGAGCTCAGGTGCCCCCTCCATAGGGATGTGGTCCCCATATCTGCTCAAAGCATCAGCCATGTCATTGGACTTACCTGGCCAATACACTATTGGAAATCATTGGTGCCCAATTTCTCCATCTACTGGGCTTGTCTCCTAGAGAGGAGCAGAGTGGTTGTGAAGTACTCCAGGTTCTTATAGTCCATCACTACTAGCACTGGATGAGCTATTCCCTCACACCAATGTCTCCATTGCATGTAAAGGCAGTCAAACATTGCAAGCATCTCCTTGTTATAGATCTCATCATTCTGCTGCACTAGTTCAAGCTTGTGAGAGTGGAAGGCCAATGGGTGAATAGAGCTATCAGGAAACCGGTGCGACAGCACGCCCCCAAGGGCAAAGTCACTGGCATCGGTTTCAGCTTACAAGGGGACTTGAGAATCGTGATGGACAAGGATGGGCACAGAGGTGAAGAGGGCCTTGAGGGTGTCAAAGCCAGATTGCTGCTGAGACCCCCAGGTCTAGGGCTAGTCTTGCTTGGTGATGTTTGTCAGGGGCATCACGATCTTCGAAAATCATTGGATAAAGACCCAATGAAAATTTGCAACGCCTAGAAAAGAACGAATGTCATGAACTATAGTGGGAGTAGGCCAATCTTAGATGGCTTAGATTCTATCCTTAGATATGCTAATGCCCTTGTTAGAGATGATGAACCCAAGGAATTCCACCTCATGGACCGCCCAGACACACCTGCCCACCTTAAGCGCTAGCTTCTAGTGGTCAAGGCGCTTGAGGACTTCATGCATAAGGTGGTCATGTTCTTTCTTGGTGGTGGCATAGATTAGGATGTCATCCTGATAAATGAGGACACCTAAATCGAGGAGGTTATAGAAGATTATGTTCATCATTTCTTGGAAGACAGCAGGGGCATTGCAGAGACCAAATGGCATCACCAAATACTCATACTAGCTGTAATGAGTGCGAAAAGATGTTTTCCACTCATCACCCTCAGCAATGCAGATAAGGTTGTAGCTGTTTTTGAGGTCGAGCTTGGTGAACCATTTTGCATTGCTGATTCAGTCCCTAA
Organism: Phymatotrichopsis omnivora; assembly: GCA_016880775.1. Classification (NCBI taxonomy): domain Eukaryota; kingdom Fungi; phylum Ascomycota; class Pezizomycetes; order Pezizales; family Rhizinaceae; genus Phymatotrichopsis; species Phymatotrichopsis omnivora. The sequence goes on along the minus strand of JABYPW010000494.1, from coordinate 12,609 downwards.
GTTCGCCCATAAGGGGGAGAGCATAGCGGTTTTGAATAACAATCTTATTCAAACCCTAGTAGTCCATACAAAGGTGGAGGGAACCATCACCCTTCTTAACAAACAGGATAAAAGTGCCTACAGGAGACTTGGAGGGCCTTATCTTCCCCTCCTTGATCATCTGATCAAGGTACTCATGCAGGGCCTAGAGCTTAGTCTTGGATAGATGGTAAAGCGGGCACCAGGGAGGAGTCATTCCTTCCTTCAAATTAATCTTGCAGTCCCATTCCTGATGGGGAGGGAGCGAGGAGGCCAATCATTCAGAGAAGACAGCAGGGTATATCTGTTACCACTTATCACCTTCAGAGGTCAAGGAGATGGAAGACCACATGAAGAGCTTAGCAAAGTTGCCCACTAGAGCTCTGGGCATGGTGGCACACCAGCAATGGACAACTCCTTCATTGGCTGGGGTATCCACCCACCCAAGCAGTCCACCACCGACAGCTTCGGAGTTAGTGTAGAAGTCATCATCCTTAATCAATTCAAATGCCAAGGCTATTTGGACATTGGGCATCACAAGGTAGCTCTTGTATTTGGAGGAGGGAAATCCCATGAGAACAGCCCAGTTATAATCAACCTGTGGTTCATGATCTTAGAACCACTTGACAGGAATATAAATGTCCACATCTGGAGGTATAGGGCCAACATCGAAGTCTATCAGTTCACGATAGTTGAGGACCTACATCTAAAGCTTGGGAGTGTAATACCACTCCTGATGATAGGAACCATCAAAGGTGAAAACATTGACTGCCTAGGACTGTTTCTTCTTGGGGATAGGTAGCTGATCTGAAATATAGGCTCCAGTCACTCCATTGTCCAGTTTGGCTATAGCTGTAATCACATGAACTTGGGGACCCTCAACGGATTGAGTTTTCCAGCGTAAAGTCACTGGAACTGTGACACACCTGCCTTGGGTAGGGCCTTCTTTGGAGGAAACTATAGTTGATATGATGGCGGTAGCGAATACGTTCCCTGATCTCTCCTGGGAAACTTGTGGCCAGAGCTCACTATACTTCCTTTCCACAAGGAGGTTGTTCCAAAATGGAGGAGTTGGAAATGCAGTAGAGGCAAAATAGATAATTGATGGATTGTAAAGAATGGTGGTCTACTATATGTCCAGTGCATTTCAACCTAGAATAGGTCCTCCTCAGGTAGAACTTGCAACAAAAGGAAACACAACCTCTAATCAACGCCTCTAAAAAAAGAAGGAAAATTACATGAGGGTATCATGACAGTCGTAACAGGACATTAGGTCATAACACATCACTCATAGGTATCATCAAATTACATTAGCCTCTGTGCTGGCAGGCCCACCTACCAAGAACGTAACAAGGGTTGCGAACACCAGCTCCTTAGTAAAGAAAGGTACAAAGGAAATTTCAAACAAAGGTTTTTAAAGGAAATTTTGTGCAACAAATTCAATGCTTCAAACTAACTGGGTCTTAAGAAACAAAGAACAAAGGAAAATAGGAGAGGTGGCATGGCATGCCACATGGGAAAGGGGCTACTTGCACTATGGGGATATCATCCCTATCCTTCCAGTCATCCAGGAGATCAACCACTCTTGCCACAGATGTCTTTTACTGCTTAGAGGAGGATGAGTTCCCATCATCATCTGCCTTGCGTTTTGTAGAGGTCGACGCAATCTTGACTGCAGAGATGGAGAATTTCCTTGTGGAATAGCAGTCCTTAACACTATAGTGCTTGGACAAGCAGTGTAGACAGGCCTTGTTCTTCTTAGCCCACTACTTCTCTTCCTCAGTGAGTTGAGGAAGCTTCCCCTTGTCCTGGGAAGAGGACCCCAAGGGACACTTATCCTGGGTCTTCTTGGTCTTGTTAGAAGGAGTAGACTAGCCAGTAGTCTGCTTGGTCAATTGTCCCTTATAGGACTCCTAGATGGCCACCTGAGTATCCTCCATCGCTAGGCCTACTTGCACTACCTGAGAGAGCCACTCAGCTGCTGGGGTCTCATGGGAGGTTTGGGCTACCACCACTAGGCAGAGATCTTCCTTCATGCCCCTCTCCACCTGAAACTTGAAAGACTCTTGGTCGCCTTGCATGACCTGGTTGAGAGCCTCCATGTAGTTGAGGTAGGAGAGGATGCCATTTGTTCATTTGGCATTGATCATCTCCCTAATAGCCTAGGGTTTGGTGGTAAGGCCCCAAAGTATGTCTTCATAGCCTTGGTAAAGTCCTCCCAGATGGTGGTCTGCTAGGTCCAGTGGTGAGCATTGGCTTGCCACTAGATCCACACCGTACCTGTCATGTACATGGACACGAACCTGGTCTAGATCCAGTCATGGGGGAAGGTATAGGCTTGGAGGGCAAAGTAGTTCTCACATTGCTCAATGAACTTCCTTATATTCTCAGCCTTCACTAAAAATATCTCTGGATCAGCTGGTTTGGGACCCTTAAAAGTGGCAGATGGGATAGGAGGTAGGGCAGGAGTGCTGTGATTTGAGGGAGGAGCTGGAGGGGTAGTTTGCCCAAGGACTTCCTGCATAATCTGCCTGACATCACTCTCATTAAGCTGACAAGGAGAGGTCTAGTAGGGAGGAGGTGCAAAGGAAGCAAAGGAGGTTGGCCCACAGGCCCTTGAAGGTGCTGTAAAGGAAGAACAGGATGGAGGCGGAGGAGGAGTAGGGAAGACAGGTTGGGAAGGTGGCTGAAAGGAATGCAGCACTCAACAGAGGCCTGTGGGGCTTGGTGGAGGAGCAGAGACATGGGTCTCATCGTCTCCTACATCAATGAATTCGTTGGGATTCCTGGAGACCGGAGGAGAGACAATGGACCCATAGTATTCCTTATACTAATAGTACAATTCCTTCCACAATTTGGCATCATCTCTGGCCTTCATCAGGTCTTCCCTCAACTTGACCACATCTTCCTTCCTCAATATAGACCTAGTAGACAGGGCTTCATTCTCTACCCTGAGGGCCAATATGGTGTTGTTTGCCTTGCTAAGTCTAGCTTAGAGAGAGACCTCACCCTGCTACAAGACTTCTACTCTGGCCTTTACCTCAGCTAGGCTCACCATGAGAGTAGCGATTTGCTCATTAAGAGAGGCCAACAGATGCAGGGCCTGATCTGCTAACTGTTGGTGAAGGTCAGCCAACTTCTTGTTCAGGTCCGTCACCACTTCCTAGTGTGCCTTGTTTAAGGTATTGGTGTAATCCGACTCTCTCTGAGCAAAACAGTCATGCTCCTTCTGGATATGCTCAATAGTAGACAGGAGCAAGTTTGTTATAGAGGGGGGAAAAGCCACAGACAGCTTCAGGAGTGGCTTGTGGATCGAGCGATGCAAGACTATAGTGGCGTAGACTATCGATGCCACGTCATCGCATTGTTTCTAAAACTCCTCCTTGGTGTCTTGAAAAGCCCATTCAAAGGGTTCTTCCCCCAGGAACTGCTGAGCCCTATGAAGGGCTTGCACTGTGTGTATATAGTTGTCAATGACCACTTTCTAGTGCTTGTTAGCATAGGCCAACTCAGTAATGTTGAGGTTTATGGTGGCCTCTTTGTGCATAGACACATTGGAGGTTGAGGAATGGGTAGTATAAACTGTTCAGGCCAAAGGGTTAGTGAGCTGAGAGCCCACGACAAGTGCAAGGGAAGATGCATCAGGCATCAGAACTTCAGAAGAGGAAGAAGCCATCTTCTTTAAAGAATATAGTATGACAGATCACCCTATATGGTTCGTATATGACTCGGTAAATATACCTCAGGTACGCTTCACAAACGCTACTGAGTAAACTCAGATATCTTAGCTAAACGAAAGCTCAACTGGAAGATATTATTCCTGCGATAAACAGGGTGGACTTCAAGAGTAGAAGATGAGAAAGATGAATATATTCTTTAACACTCAAAGATAACTCAAAGGCCTTCACAATGGTGATCATAGAGAAGACAAGTAGCTATGTGCTAAAGAAGGAAGGAAGGAAAGAAGACAAGACAAAGACAACCGCATGCTTATATATCCCATCCTTCACCTGAGCTGACAAAGAGATGATAAAGGAAATAGAAATATAAAGAACTAAGACCCATTCTAGACCATCTCCTAATTCCTATTCACTGAAACCTGTAGAAGAGTCTGCAAAGGACAGGACATGATTAGTACTCAATTCGACTATGATCGCCTATCACCCTCTCAGGGCTCACTCCGGATTTGTGATAGTCTCTCACAATACAAGTCCAATTGCCTGATTATGACCTCATGGCTGACTAGGCTAATACCGCATCATACCAATAGCTGATCACATGGTAACTATGTGGCTGACTTCCTGTGCCTAGTCAGGTCTAATGGCAAAGCCACCCCATGCCATGCCATACCATGAAGTCATGTGATAGAGGATCATCTGCAGAGCACTTGACATAATGGTGAAGGGTAGATACGGCATACTCACATGTTGACTTTCTAAGCATAACCTCTATCATAGTACATCGTCTAGGTACCTTGACGCTGACCACTACCGGTGTTTATAACATATAAGCTACATATAATAGTGACCAAGGGAATATAAATTCCTATATTTTATAATTTAGAGTTATACAATACTACTCTCTCTACCCTCATTTAATCTTTCAAGAAAATTTAATAGTTTAACTCTACTCTCTAGGCTGGCCAGCAGTTGATTGAGTAATATTTTAAATAACTTGAGGCTAACTCTTAGCTTTACTATACTACAAACGTAGCACCTATACTCCCTGACTAAGCTTATATTAAATCTATCACAAAGTTATAGCTAGAGATATCTAAAACTACTAAAGCTATGAAGAAGCTTTCCTCCTTATAGATGCTACCTTTGATTGCAACCAGTACCAGATGTTATAGAAAACTGACCTTGTAGTCATATAAGGTACCTAGTCATGTGTAGAACTTGTTTCAGTTCAATGTATATGTTATTTCAGTAACTATAAGCATTACCCTTACTCTTTTATATGCTACTTCGTGGGTAGGAGTTATTTGGCTCTTCTATAAAATTATATGATGACCAATATCACCACTAAGCTATGACTAAGCAAAGTAAGGTATTGACAGTATGACATACATAGGATTATCTGTACTTGAGCAATGATAGGACTAGTTAGACTAATCTTATCAATACACACTAATCAGATATATTATTAGAGGAAATGGCCCTTACAAATAACATATAGGGAGTTATAGATAATCATGTATAAATATGAGATAATTCCTAAGAACTTATATGTTCAGTCATATAGGGAATTCTATTCTATATAGATATTATAAATAAGGAATGTTTCGATCGAGTTGTTTTCCTTATGAAATCACTTAGTTAGATTTGGGTATATAAGAGGGAGTAGTTAAGTATGTACTATTGTAGGAAATTCACTTTAAGTATACACTACTCTATTTATTTTTTCCTCTTTATCTTTCAACTTAGGTTTTTCCTAAAGTACTATCTTCAAGCCTTGAGAATATATTTTACTATCTCTCTTCTAAAATCTTTATCTTTTCTAACTCTGTGATAAAAGGTAGAAACACAAGTAGTTCTACTTCCTAGTTGAGATATCTGAGTCTACTCAGTAATACCTTCTTATGAAGCTTCTTATGCTATACATTACTATTCATCTTTTATTAATCTCCCATCATTGTAGAACACTACCTATCCTTCCAATTGCTATAGTTACCAATGCTATACTACATCCTTATGATCACTCCTAGGGTGAGGTTGTTAAGTAGAATTACAAAGGCATTTCCTGCATTTCCCTCAGTTACTATGATATAGACAGGTCAGGTATACTCAATTATGAGCAAAGCCATAGTCATATACATAGGAGTAATACTCAATAAGCATGATTAGAGTAATATTTATATAGTGAATTACAAAGGCAAAGCCTCTCCTCTACTATAGATTACTGGCACCTCTTCTGCTCCTACCTAAAACTCTATAAGTAAGTAAGAATAATAGATAATTAATAAATTTGGGGGAGAAATCCTGACTTTAATCATATTATATTCTGAGATGAAGTTAATAATTCTCTAATCTATAAGAAAGATTCCTCTGTGTGCTAAATCTGATCTGTCTGAAAAGCTGGCCCTTGCAATATATGATCTTCCTATTTAAGTTATTTTACATCCCTTTCCCTTAGCAGGGCATTTACACTTTATTAAAAGCTATAACATAACTAGAGAAAAAAGGATAATCTCCTACTTCTAGCTATATACCTTATAAAAGACAGAAATATCCTCTATTCCTGGCAATCACATTACCTATTCCCTTTCTACAAAAGAAATCCTCCACTACTCCTAACTGTAACCTTTCCTTGAGGCTTACAGCAGTCATCTCTATTTTGCTCAGGTCGGGGGGAAGGGGGTGGTAAGCTAAGTAACCTTTGTTTATAGGTAAGCAGTTTTTATGGTCACTTCTTATACAGGAAGTTCTAGGGTTAGCTATTCTTTGACAATTTAGCCATAGTAGTTGAAATAGTTCTTCAGATAATTATTTAACATTATCCAAAGTGGTAGTATAATGTTTCCTTTGAGCTTTAGTTCTAGGCAGCCTATATACCACTCATATGACCTCTTGGGCTTCTCAAGAATCTCGACCCCCCTGCCACCTTGGTGTGAAGAACCTCCTCCTTTTATGATAATAGAACATGGAGGCCAAATCCTAATGCCTAGTATATGAAGGCTATCCTGATGCACTGCAACAAGTGAGACACTCTCTCACAGCGATAACTGAGATAAAGCATTGACATATACCTCCTATAGCCAAGGCCTCAGTGTACAAGCAAGCAGGTAAGTAGATGTATGCAATCTCTGACTGCACAATACCCCTAACCATGATACTCTCAGAGAACCTAGGAGGGGTGCTCAAGCTCCCTAGAGCAATCATACAAACCATATAATTGACCTCCCTTGTCACAACTAAGACACCAACGCCCCTTATGGCACCAATTTAAAACCTTCCGAAGATAATATGGGAATCCAAAATATGACTAAAACCTAGTAAATGAATGTACTACCCCTCGCATAGGATGCCTAATCACTGCAAATAAACAAACAAAGACACCATCTCGCCAATAGAACTGAGTCCAATGATCATGACTGATGGCACCAATATGATATGTAAACTTTCCTTATCACCTGGAGCTAGTGATGGTAGTTTTCAAGTGGAGGAAATGGACTATACTTTCTTTTTCATGTAACTAGACACTTGCTTAGGCAGGTATTTCAAGGAGGATGGATTTTGAACCTTTTCCTTTATTTTTCTTTTTCCTTGGTCTTAGGGGGAGAATAGGTGATACTTTATAGTCGTTGACTGCATAAGGACAAGCTTAGGTGGCTATAGTAGAAGTAGAGTGGTTACCAAAATTTGAAATGAATAATCATCATCCTAGGACCTCTAAGAACTATATAGTTAAAGTACTTTTTTTAACAGTCACATTTATTGTGAGACTCTCCTACATAATACAGGATATGGTAATAAATAATGTGAGTTATACTACCTGTATTCTCAACCCATCAACAGTGACTTCTGTTCACTCCTACATGATATCATCAATATACTGGGTGATGGTCTTGTATAGAGGAGGGTGTAGTAATAGGTGAACAATCTAAATTATTCTCTAGTGATTAGTGCAGTCTTTTCTTTAGCTCAGTCAGCACTGACGATAGTTTCTACTCATTGTAATGTATGGGGGGGGGGGGCAGGGAAGAAGAAACTGAGAGGCCTAGCTACCCCTTGCAATGTTTTCCTCTCTATTATAGAAAACACAACTACCTAATAAGTTCTTACCTACAAAGTGACTATCCTAGAAGCACTTATGAAGTTCTACCCTGATACTTTAGACCTTTACTATAACTTCTTATACAAGAAGTATATAGAACACAACATATCTACCAAGGCTACTAGTGCATCTGATTTTGAGTATATGTCTATGATATAAGAGGATATTAAGATATTTGATTATAGAGTCCTACTTATACAAACCCCCTGCTAGCTTACTTCTAAGAAGAAAGTTACTGATAAGAAATCTTCCTCTATTTTTATCACTATTATTATCAATAGTGATCACTTTTATATCTCTAAAGGTCTCACTAATCTTAAAAATAGAAAGACTAAATAATATATCATATTTAGCAATACTACCTACAGTGCTTGTAGCAACTAATATAGTTAACACTAACTGCAATACAATTCCTAGCTAACCTGCTATTACTAGCCTGGAAAATACTATCTTACTAAACATATTTATAGCAACCCTGGCTATAAGGTTCAACGCTGACAATGTGAATATTCTACCCTCAAATACAATTACTACAAAGGTGTATATTCTACCAATAGGCCCCTTCACCCTACTTACATCATCACTATACCTGAAGATTATAAGCTAAGGGATTAGTCTACATATGAGGAGGAAATAGAGTCATATATCCCCTTCCCCCTTACCTTTCCTATTTCTTCTATTATAAAGTATAACTCTGGTCATTACTTATTATATTTGGATAACATAAACTACTTTTCTCTTTTATGATATACTTAGTAATTCTGCTTTCCCTTACTTCTTTTTCTAGGTGCTATAAGGTTTACCTCCTCAGGGTTAAAGGATAGGGTCATAGAGCTCTTAATTAGTTTTCTCAGTTCCTGCTAGGCTTGTTCCTTCTATATATATGTGCTTAGTGTCTCTTAGTATTTTCTGCCTTTAATTTTTCCTCTTACCTATCTTTGCTCTTTTGCCACTACTATACTACATTCATCATTACTCTTTTAAAATTTACTTTGAGGGTTAATTAGGGAATGTTAGGAGTTGTTATACATTTTGTCATACTATATCCATTGAGGATACAGGTTTAGCTAATACTTAGAAATAAATGTGACATGATTTTTGAAACAAAAAAAAAAAAAAAAAGTACTATATAGTGGAAACAGAAAAGGAATTTATTCTCAGCAGAATAAAAAGAAGAGTGAGGACTTAATAGGAGTTGAAGCTACTTCATGTTGAAATAAACATACATGAGCATTTTATGTTCAAGTTTCATTATTTACCTTTTTTTCTATTTTCTTACCTTCATTTTGTATTCATGAGTTTTAGGTTATACGCCATTATCAGTGGGTTTTCAGTTTATTCTCTCTGTATTTTTAGTCTTTGTATTTGTGTTATTTCTTTGCTTTTAGCCATCATGCTTCATGGTTTCTCACTCAGTTTTTTTGCTCGCCAGTATATGTATTGCAGGCATTTCCCCATATAGGCTTTTTTGTTATGTAGATAAGCCATCCTTGTTTCATGCTAAGAATACAAGCTATTCTTTCTCTTTCTCTCCATATACTGTTTGCATCCAGCTCAATACTTCAGGGGATTTTATCTGTCACTTAAGGGACCTTTAAGAAGTGAGGTATACCCCTTGACCAAACCTTTAGTTCTTTAACTAATCTTAATTTTTAGCTTAAATTTACTTTATAAACCTTCGAGGGTTCTTATGAATTGGGTGTAACAATTTCCTAGATTATATAACTAAGTTAGTGAATTATAATCTCTGCTAGACCACTTATGTAAACCTTTGATCATTGACATTTGTTAAATAATTACTAGGTGAGTGCATGTGTATCTATTCATATTTAAATTTCAAGCAGTGTGGTGCTACCTAGTAGTCGCAAAAATGGAATAGCAGACTGCCCTTAGTCATACAAAAAAGAGTGCAGGCCTTAAGGGGAGTTAAGACTGCTGTTAAGGACTTTATCTATCACTCAAGGCAACCCTAAGAAGCAAGACACTGGCCTTGAAGAAACCTTTAATTCTTTAGGCAGTCTTAAGTTTTAGAATTAATTTACTTGTCAAAGCTCTGATGGGTCTTAAAGAATTGAGTGCAGAGATTTTCTAGATTATATGTGTAAGTGGGTGAATCACTACCTCCAATTACTTATTTTGATAAAACCTTTGAACATTTACATGTGTTATATAATTATTAGACAAGTACATGTGTATCTATTAATATTTATAAACTCAAGCAACACGGCGCTGCCCAGAGGCGGCAGAAAAAGAATGGCAGACCATCTTTGGTCGCGTAAGAAAAGAAGGCTGCTGGCCTTAAGGAGAGTTAAAGCTGCTGTAGAAATTTTTATTTGCCGCTTGAGGCATCTCTAAGACGCTAGGCGGCGGGACGTGTTGTGAGGCGGCTCTTGTTAGAGTTGGACGAGTTGTCGGGGGGCTCTTATATGAGCAGCTTGGCGCATGCTAGGGGTGTTTCAGCTCTCCAATAATTCTAGCCTGAGAAAAGGTTTATAATGCTAGCAAAAATCGTGCAGCACTTTAAAATACTAGCGCTAAATTAGTTATACCATCACTATCGTGTAAAACGTGTATCATATGTATCTTTGTATGCGAGACTAGAGTATACATGCAGCGCAACCTCAACGCGTAGTTTTCGCGTCACGAAAAATATATATATATATATAGAAAGTGAATTATAAACGAATTGACGTGTAAATGCATGAAATAATGGATATGCTATCAGCTATTTTGTAGCTGTATATGCAAAACAGACATACGGGTAAAAAAAAAAAAAAAAATACAATAAAGAATAAAGAATAAAAATAAGGAATTAAAAGTTAAAAATCAAGATCAAAAATAAAGAATCAAAAACACAAAAAAACAAAATAACAACGAAACAATAACAAAACAACAAATATATATAAAAAAAAAAAAAATAGAAAAGAAAGGGATTTTTCTAGACTCGGAACGATGGACAAGTCCGTCGGTTATGTCCATAGTCACCACAGGCACTGCACGTTTATGTATGCTAGGGGATAGGCAATCCGCCTAACGCTGCTCGTGCTGCTACGACACGGTTCTGTCTCTATCCGGCAGTAATACGGGCACGTTTTAGTCGTCCTGCTGGAACTCGTTGTCGACTAAGGGGGTTGCAAACAGGTACGCCTTGCTATTCCGGTTGTTGATTATTTTCGTACGCGTTACGGTACGAGGGAGGGAGGAGAAAATCATCGAGATTAGATAGCGAGACGGGCCGAAAATACTCGATGTATGTATTATGCCATGTCGTAATAGAAAATACATCAGGTAAGTAGTCTTCCGGTCGCCCCCGGACTTCGTGTAATTGCTTAAGCGCATGTCCACATGGAATACCGTTTTTTTGATAGTGCCCTCACGAACATGTGCGATTTGCCAAGTCGAAAATAAACACGCGGCCGTTTATCTGCGTTTTGATTATTTGAATTTTTAATTTTTAGTTTTTTTAATATATGTCGGTATGTCTGTTTTGAATGTACATGTACAACTACATGTTTTCTTGTTTTCATTATTTTGACTCACCAGTAAGAAAACAGTTTAGTCGCAAACATTCCTGTATTTTCGTGACGCTGAGACTACGCGTTGAGGTTGCGCTGCATGTATACTCTAGTCTCGCATACAAAGATACAATGATACATGTTTCACACGATAGTGATGGTATAACTAATTTAGCGCTCGTATTTTGAAGTGCTGCACGATTTTTGCTGGCATTATAAACCTTTTCTCATTCCAGCCCGGACCAGGGTACCGACTCTCTAGAATTGTCGGAGGTTGCACTGTATCGTGCAGAACCTTCGGATAGCAGTGCTTGCAAAACATAGAGTACATACATGTACATGTATGTATGTGTACTAGCCGAGACATGTATGTCTCGGAGTACTTTCAAATACCAGCGCTAATGGAACAATATGCTCCATGACGTTCGAGTTCATTTCCGATGGTCCGTTTCTGCGTAAGGCAACTATGGTGCCGGACATGCCACCTTGTCAAATGCTGGCTAATATGAAAAAGTAAGTAGAAATCTCAAACGTTACGTATCCTCCTCTTGTTCACCGGCGCGACAGTGAGATGAATAAGTCTTTGATTCTTCCACGAGGCACTGCAAGCCCTCGTAGTAAGCATTCAAGCGACGACGGCAACGAGCAAAAAATGCTGCAATTGATGTACGTCGTACCGAAGAAAGAGCTTCCCGAACAATTACTCGTCGTTCACACAGGTCGCGTGCATATCTCTTGGCTGCCTCTAGTAATACGATCTCTTCTTGAAGCTTTCCGCGCTGCTCCAAAAATTTAGCCCGCAAAGAGAGAATGTGCCGGGCGCAGCAATCTTTTTTTTAAACAAAATATAAGCATAAAATTTTTAAAAGTAAACACAAAAATAGAACAGAGGAAAAGTGGGGGGACAACAAGAAAGGTGGAATAAGTACTCTCAGCATCGCCCCATACAAAAAGTGGTTTACGGAATGAACCCACAGCCTTCGATTTTCAAGTTATGAATAAAAGGCTTCTGCAACTTTATTCTACACATGTAAGAGAATTATTTTACAGATTCGTTTTCAAATTATCAGCTGTGTTAATTGTCGACATTCTTCACAAGTAGGTTGCTCTTTGGCGTTGCGAGGTGCTGTGTCCGGCACCATACATGAACGCCGGAGCTCCACGTTCCCGAACTCTCGCAAAAGCAATGCAAAAACATGTTGACTAAGTATTCTTGCTTACTCCGCTCTCGACCACCAACAAACTAACTGCGTACATACACAGTTGGAAAAAGAAAAAAAAAAAAAAAAAAAAAAAAAAA
>JABYPW010000493.1:0-24866 GCA_016880775.1 Phymatotrichopsis omnivora | reverse complement strand
TTTCCAAAAAAAAAAAAAAAAAAAAACACAAGCGTAAGCACAATCATACAAGTAATCCGCAATACCCAAAGCCCACTCAAATATTAGGAAGCGACCCTCAACTACCACCCGTTACTTCCCATGATGTCCCATATGCAGCTTATCTTTAATTTTACCACCAAGCCCCCTCTTTTCACCGTTGCTGGAGTGTTCGGGTGCTTCGCGGCGCTCCGATTGATGTTTCCTATGGATTCCGGATTTCACATGGGTCGCGGTGGTGCGGCCCGCGTTTGTGTCGCGATGGATTCCTTTTTGTTCTAGGAGGCGGCTGTGGGAAGTTAACGGGTGTAGAGGAGGAGAAAAGGAAGAAAGCGAAAAGGGGGAAATACTCAGCCTCTCTACCAGCTCCTGGACTGGCGGCGTCGAAGTCGCCTCCATCCGCCGCTAATCACATCCATCAGCAACCTCAAAACTACGTAAAACGGTGGGAAGAACGTACCCATGCCAGTGCTCATCTTATATTTTTTCCCTATCACCTCCTGGCCGCTCTTCTCCCGCGGAAGTCCATACGGGCCCTCTTGGATCCCTTCGTTCTCGGGATGCCCGCCGACCATGCTTTTTTGGCTTTGGTGTCTTCCTTTTTCATCCTCTGCTTCTCTCTCTCCTTCGCCTGATTCTTCTACTGTTTCTACCATGCTTGGCTCTTCCGGGGGTTTGTCGGCCTTTTCCTGCTTGTCGGTTCGCTGCTGCGCACTTCCCGGACTCGAACTTACACTCGGCTCTGCTGCTGCGCCGGGGCCGCCGACGCCCGCAGATTGAGCCGGGATGTCCGAGGCCGAGATCACAGGCTTGGCCCTCGACTGCCCAGCTTGTCCGTGCTCGCCAGAACTCGGAACACCCACGCGTTGCGTCCAGGTTTTGGAGCGTGGCAAACTGCCATGGACGGGATTGGTCCCGGCGTTATCGGGCGGGTCGCGGTATGTGGGTAGAGATCTGCGGGAGAGATCTGAGTGCGGTGAGGGGGCTTCGGGAGAGCTTAGAGAGTTATACGTAGTTGGGTTGTTCAGTTCCGTATCATACGCGCTGTTCGCGCGATCGAGCTCTTTGTCAAGGCCTACGGATTCAGATCCCAGGCCGGCACCCGGCACCTTCTGGGGTACAGATTTCGGCGAAATCGGGGGGTCGAGGTCGCCGACGTCCGGGTGGTTGTCGCAGCTGGCCGCAAACCCGAAGCCTTGTTGGATTTCGCCAGTGGATGCTGGCGTATACTCGGACTTGGTTTTCGCCGCGCTGGAGGATCCCCCGTCGTCTTTGCGGTTTTCTGTAGCCACCGGCTTCTCCAATCCCGTGCCGCCGACTGCAGCGGTAGACCCCGTTTTGGCGTTCTCTGGCGAGGAAAGTTCGCTGGTTCTGCCTGCGGTGTACGGCGTTGTCGAGGTGTGTTCGAGGCGGGGTTGCCGTTGCGTGTCATGGCGTTTGGCGTCGGGAGACTCGGTGCGTTCGGTAGCGGGTTGGGGGTGGGGAGCATCGGCGGGCTTTTCGCCGAAGAGGGCGCGGTTGAGGCCTTGTGCAGCGTTGGTTACGGTCTCCATGGGTTTGGCCGGGTGTGGATTTTGAATGGGTTTAAGTGATGGTACAGGTGGCCGGAGGGAGAAGGAGAAGGCCAAGGGGATTATATATTTCTATTCTAGTATTGAAGGAATGTCAGGCGGCGCTGTTAGATATACTGAAGCCATGGGTTACTGGTTGCGGCTGGTTCGCTCTTGTATCATGCTACTGCTTTTCTACTCTACATGCCGGAACGTACGGAAGAGGGGATCGCCGTGATAGAGGGTATGACCTCAAGGCTGGAGATCATATTCACATGCGGATTCCCCGATTTCCAATTCGTATTTCTATAGGTTTCTTCAGCCTTACAACCCATCTCGAGTACCGGCAGCCCGTTCTATCCACTACATCTTCTTTGCTTCCCTCGTAAATCCCATGCAAGGAAACCTCTCCACAGCTATCAAACCTCCCCGCCAACTCCTTACTCCACCATTCCCGCGGCCGCCACTCCCACGACCACCACCGTCCAACGGGGTCTACTAGTACAACCCTTCAAGAAAAAGAGCAGAAGCGAGAGATTCAAGCTCTCTGGAACGTTTTACGTAGTACTCGAGTACGCGGGGTGAGATGTGAGGTCATGGTTACGGCGCAATGAGGTATTACGTCATTGATGATGGAGGTTGTCGTTACAACTTGCCCACAAAGCTTATGTGGCTCAATTGTTTTTGTGTGGCTAACGTGGTGTTGCCATTGCTCGACACATCTCATGACGTAAGTGGTGTGGGTTTGGTTGCGTTTGGGGATGGGATCATGGGAGGGCACTCAGAGGATTGTGGTGTTGATACCAGGTACTTGGGATGTCAAGGATGACGGTGGATTGCGTTGCGTGTTGAGTGTGCTCGGACTGGTGTGAGATGGAAAATGAGAAGTTTTTCTTGTTTGTGTTGAGGATAAAGCGCGTGTTAATTCTGAGCTTTGGGTTAGCTTTTTTTTTTTTTTTGCCGAAAAAGATGAGTAGATTATTCATTGGCAATGGCTAATTTCAAGATTTTATAGTTCGCTGTTTGCGTTGTCGGGATATGGCAGTATATAGATGGATCTTGCACGAGTGATGACATATGATTTGTGGGAATATCACCCAGAGTGCTTGGACACGACTATCTATCTATCTATCTATCTATCTAAATATTATAAGCAGATGTTTTTAAACGGTAAACAAACCGATTGGCTCTAATCTATTACTAAGGTATTATTAAGAGAAATAAGAGCATAATTATACATAATTTATGGAATAAATTGACTACTTTAGGGCCCGTCCAGCGGTTCTACATATCAAATTTCATAATTTTCCCCAAAATGGTGCACAGCTGGAAATTTCAAGTTTGCAAAATTTGGAGTTTTTTATTTTCTAAGCGTAACCATCTAGCGAAGCACAAAATTATCCACAATTTTTCAATTTCCCATAGCAATGTATGCTTAATTTATTCGGTAACGTAAAATCAGGAAAGCAGTTTACTGCATTCATATGACCCCGTGAATGTGGTATGGATTAGAAGAAAGCAACCGCTCAATATAAGCTTTACTTTGGTAAGGTTATTTGTCGAAATAAAGGTGGCTGTATGTGCTGAGCCGTATGAAGGGTTACCCTGACGGCGCTTAGCGAGTATCGCTCCTTCTCTAAGCTAGTCCATTCGATTAAGTTCGCAAAAAGACGCCCTGCTGGAGAAGAAGTCATTGCTAAGGTATTATTAAGATAAATGAGAGCATAATTATACACAATTAATAGAGTAAATTGACACATTTAAGGATAATTATGTGATAAATTAATAAGTAATTACTAAGGTATTATTAAAAGAAATAAGAGCATAATTATACATAATTTATGGAGTAAATTGACTACTTTAAGGATAATTATATTTAAGTTATGTTAAAGAAACTGTATTAGAGCATACATACAATGATAAGTATGTTGATCATACAACGGTTTTAGCTTATCAAGAGCAGTAAAATCCTGTTTGTAGAGAAACTAATGCAAGAATAACTAGCCCTAGAGCTAAGTGAAGCTTATTATATTCTACTTATATATCTTAGCACCATTAGAGGCCTTGCTATATATTATTTTTCAGGGTTAATAATGTCTTAAAGTTTGAGGTACATATAATTTAGCTAACAATATATGATAACTCAAGCACTAAGATATGCAGACTATATAAATATACTCAGATCTCTGTCAAAGTGATTACTTATTACAGATAACTGTACTAAGTGGTCTACCCAGGTACAAGGACATGTATAGAACTTGTTCCAGGTCAACTAGAAGGTATGTTAGAACCCATGATCATCTTATAAGCCATGGAACTACATGATGAGTGTTGTCACCACTGAGCCCTGACTAAGTGATGTAGGATGTTGACAACATAATATGCATGATATTGGATGTATGCTATCTATAATAGATCACCCTATATGGATTGTATATGACTCTTATGATATTCTCTTATGATATAAGTCTGATTGCCCGATCATGACCTCATGGCTAACTAGGCCAATGTTACATCATGCCGATATCCGATTACATGGTTACTATAGGGCTCACTTCCTATGCCTAGTTAGGGCTAATGGCAAAGCCATACCATGCCACGCCATGCCATAAGGTTATATGATAGAGGATCATCTCTAGAGCTCTTAACACAATGGTGAAGGGTAGAGACAGCATACTTACATGTTAATAATCTAAGCATAACCTCTATCATAGCGCATCATCTAGGTATCTTAACACTGACCACTACCGGTGTTCATAACACTATGCCCCTTCTAAGGCGTATGGTCCCTATGTACATAGGAGTTATATTTATATTGGTTCTCCTTCAATCCCTGAGAGCAACTGGGACTCGATGACAGTTTCCTTCAGCCTATAGGGGGAGCTTATCCTAACTTAATAGAGCTTAAAGGGGATGCAGGAGCATGTGATGGTCATGATAGTGATGCCCTACTGAATTAAAGGGAAACTAACTACGGAGGAAAGAGCAACTATACATATCTCAATTCCTCCTTCTTTACTTATGTAGTAGAGCCTCCTCTGACTCAGTAGCTTTATGCTCAGCCTCTGGATGGGCCTGTTGAAAGGTTATAAGAGCATCAATGGGTTCACCGTTAACTAGCAGTGACTCCAAGGGTTCCTAACTCCCCTTATCCCGAGAGTATCCTTCCTAAAGTACCAAGTACTCAACCTGCTTATTCTTCCGATTGTTTTAAACCTTGGTGATTTCTGAGATGAAGAAATAATTTTTACCCTCCTCTATCTCAGGAGCAGGAGGTGGGTGAACAGGGAAATGGCTAGAGATATAATAGGGTTCAAGCTTAGAAATATGGAAGATGGGGTGAATCTTCCAAAAGAAGGGAAGTTTGAGCTTATAGGCCTGAGGTACAATAGACTTGATAACCTCGAAGGGGCCTGCAAACTTGGCATCTAGCTTGCAGGAAGGTCAGGAGGGGGTGATATCATCTCACTTAAGAAGGATGCGGTTGCCAGGCTTAAGAGCTGGGAAGGCTTGGTAAGACTTGTCGTACTATGCAACTATCTTTTGTTGGGCAATAAAAAGATGTTGCTAGATAGTGGTCCATTCATGAGTTAAAGTCTTACTTCCCTGATAGGCAGAGGCTATTTGAACTACACTGAGCAAAGGGTGATATCCAAAATTGGCGAAGAAATGGGACACCCTGGTAGAGGATGACTGGGCATTATTGTATGCGAATTCTGCTAGGGTAAGAAAGAAAACCCAATCCAATTGCTCAAAGTTGATATATGCGCAGAGGTAAGCTTGCAGGATCTGGTTTAGCCATTTAGTCTATCTGTCTATTTAGGGGTAAGCAGCAGTGCTCTTTGACAACTGAACCCTGAGATTTTCCATCACATAACCCTAAAAGGATTCAAACTTAGGATCACAGTTGGAGATAATTTTAGCTGGAAGGCTGTAGTGTCTCTAAATCTCATAGACAAAGATGTCAGCAAGGTGCCTGGAGTCAATATTAGGGCTAAGAGGGATAAAGTGCACTATCTTGGAAAAATGATCAACGATCACCCACACTTGGGTGAAGCTGTCAGAAGGAGGGAAGTCCATTACAAAGTCTATAGAGATTGATTCCCACAGCCTATAGGGTATCTCCAATAGAAGCAGTTACCCATAGGCCTTGTATCAGTGGGCTTTATTCCATTAGCGCTGGTCACATGCAGAGATATACTCAGCTATATCCTGCCTTCAATATAGCCAGTAGAAGTCTCTGTCAATAAAATCAAAGGTCTTATCTCAGCTTAAGTGGCCTACCATGGGGTGATCATACCAGACTTGAGAACCTCAGTGTAGAGAGAAGATGGGACATACTACAAACTATTCCACATTGGAAGGGTGTCATGAACTGAGTAGGGTTCCTATGGTGAGCTTAGAATATATTAGTATTCAGGGTCAGTAGCAATGGCTTCCCTCTAGGCTTGGTAAATGGAAGGATTGAGCAAGGTATAAAATTTCTTAATTACAGCAATATACTGTCCTTTCTTGAGGAAGAGAAGACTGAGCTCCAGTGCCCCCTCTGTACAGACATGGTCCCTACATATACTCAAAGCATCAGCCACGTCATTAGACTTACCTGGCTGATACACTATCTGGAAATCGATGGTGCCCAATTTCTCCATCCACTGGGCCTGTCTCTGGGAGAGTAGCCAAGTGGTCATAAAGTACTCCAGGTTCTTATGGTCTATCACCACTAGTACTAGATGAGCTATTCCCTTACACCAATGTCTCCATTACATATAAAGGTAGTCGAACACTACAAATATTTCCTTCTCATAGATCTCATAATTCTACTCCATAGGTTTAAGTTTATGAGAGTAGAAGGCTAAAGGGTAGATAGAGCCATTAGGAAACTAGTATAATAGCATACCCCTAAGGGTAAAGTCACTGGCATCAGTTTCAGCTTGCAAGGGGACTTGAGAATCATAATGGACAAGGATAGGCACAGAGGTAAAAAGGGCCTTGAGGGTGTCAAAGGGAGACTGCTATAGAGACCCCCAGGTCTAGGGCTAGTTTTACTTGGTGAGGTTTATCAGGGGTATAGCAATCTTTGAAAATCTTTATATAAATACCTAATAAAAGTTTGCTAGGCCTAAAAAGGAATGGATGTCGCAAACTGTAGTAGGAGTTAGCCAATCTCAGATAGCTTAAATCCTATCCTTAGAAATGATAATGCACTTGTCAGAGATGATGAAGCTAAGGAATTTTACCTCATGCACTGCCCAGACACACTTAGCCAGTTTAAGGGCTAACTTATGGTGGTCAAGGCACTTGAGAACTTCATGCATAAGGTGGTCATGTTCTTCCTTGGTCAAAGCATAGATCAAGATGTTATCCTGATAGATGAGGACACCTAGATCTAGAAGGTCTTGGAAAATCGTGTTCATCATTTCTTAGAAGACAGTAGGGGTATTGTAGAGACCAAATAGCATCACCAAATACTTGTACTAGCTGTAACGAGTGTGAAAAGATGTTTTCCACTCATCACCCTTAGCAATTCAAATGAGGTTGTAGCCATTCTTGAGGTCAAGGTTAGTGAACCATTTTGCATTGCCGATTCAGTCTATAAGTTCACCCATAAGAGGGAGAGGATACCGGTGATGAATAACGATCTTATTCAGACCCCAGTAGTTGACACAAAGGTAGAGGGAACTATCAGCCTTCTTCACAAATAGGATAGGAGTGCCTGTAGGAGACTTAGAGGGACTTATCTTTCCCTCCTTGATCATCTGATCAAGGTACTTATGCAGGGCATGGAGCTCAGTCTCAAATAGATGGTAAAGTAGGCCCTAGGGAGGAGTCATTCCTTCCTTCAAATTGATTTTGCAATCCCATTCCCAATGGGGAGGGGGTGAAGAGGCTAAACATTTGGAGAAGATAGCAGGATAGATCTGTTCCCACTTATAACCTTCAGAGGTCGAGGAGATGGAAGACCACATGAAGAGCTCAGTGAATTTGCCTACTGGAGCTCTGGTTATGGTAGTACACCAATGATAGACAACTCCTTTATTAGCTAGGGTGTCCACCTACCTAAGTAGCCCACTACTAACAGCTTTAGTATTAGTGTAGAAGTCATCATCCTTGATTAATTTAAATGCCAAGGCTATCTGGACTGACAGGGTTACAAGATAGTTCTTGCATTTGGAGGAGGGGAATCCCATGAGAATAGCCCAGTCATAGTTGACCTATGGTTCATGATCTTGGAACCACTTAATAGGAAGATATATGTCTACATCTGGAGGTATAGGGCTAACATCAAAGTCGATAAGTTTGTGATGGTTGAGGACCTGCATTTGCAGCTTAGGAGTATAATACCAATCCTACCTTTGGGAACCATCGTAGGCGAAGACGTTGACCACCTGGGACCACTTCTTCTTAGGCACAGGGATCCAATCTGAAATATATGCACCAATCACTCCATTGTCTAACTTGGCTATAGCTGTGATCATGTGTACTTGGGGACCCTTAATGGAATAGGTTTTCCAGTGTAAAGTGACTAGAACTGTAATGCACCTGCCCTAGTTAGGGCCTTCTTTGGAGGAAACAATGGTTGACATGATGGCGGTAGTAAATACATTCCCTGATTTCTCCCAGGAAACTCATGGCTAGAGCTTGCTATATATCTTATCTACAAGGAGGTTTGTTCGAACAGTGGGAGTTGGAAATGCAGGTGATAAGGAGGAAAACAATTTACAAAATATGGTAAAGAGTAGTGGTCTGCTATACGGTCAACACATTTCAACCTGGTATAGGTCCTCCTCAGGTAGAACTTATAAAAGAAAAGAAAAACATAACCTCTAGTTAACACCTCTAAGAAAAGAAGGAAAATAATACATGAGGGTATCATAACAGTTGTAATGGACATCAGGTCATAATACATCACTCATGGGTATCATGAATTACATTAGCCTTAATGCTGGCAAACCTACCTACTGAGAATAGAATAATAGTTCTGAACACCAGCTCCTTAGTAAAGAAAAATGGTACAAAGGAAATTTCAATCAATAGACTTTAAGGAAATTTCGTACCCTATAACCAATGCTTCAAACTAACTGGGTCTTAAAAGAAACAAATAAAATAGAACTGGAGGTGGCATGAGATGCTACAAGAAAAAGGAAAGGACATTTACACTATAGGGATATCATCCCCATCCTTCTAGTCATCTATGAGATCAATGACTCATACCACAGATGTCTTTTACTGCTTTAAGGAGGAAGAGTTCCCATCATCATCTGCCTTCTGCTTAGTAGAAGTTGTGGCAATCTTGACAGCGGAGATGGAGAACTTTCAGGTTAAATAGTAGTCCTTAATACTATGGTGTTTAGACAAGTAGCATAGATAGGCCTCATTCTTCTTTACCCACTCCTTCTCTTCCTTGGTGAGTTGAGGAAGCTTCCACTTATCATGGGAAGAGGACCTAGAGGGATGCTTGTCCTAGGGCTTTTTTAGTTTGGAAGCAGCAGACTGGCCAGAGGTCTACTTCATTGGAAGTCCCTTCTAGGACTCCTAGATGGCTACCCATGCATCCTCTATTGTCAGGCCCACTTGGACCATTCTGGACAGCCATTCAGTGGCAGGTGTATTTGTGTAGTCTGGGTAGCCATCGACAGGTTGAGATCTTCCTTGAGGCCCCTCTCAACCTAGAACTTAAAGGCTTCTTACTCATATTGAGTAACTTTATTAAGAGCCTCCATAAGGGTGAGGTAGTAGAAGATCCCCTTGGTCTGTTTTGCATTGATAATCTCTTGTATGGCCTAGGGTTTGGTGGCAAAGGCCCCGAAATAAGTCTTCACCACTTTAGTGAAGTCATCCTAAATATTGGTCAGCTGAGTCCACCACTGAGCATTGGCCCTCCATCAGACTGCTGCTGTACCCATTATATACTTACAGGCATACCTGGTTTTGATCTAGTCATAGGGGAAGGTATAAGCTTGGCGGCAAAGTAGTTCTCACACTACTCGATGAACTTCCTTATATCCTTTACCTTCCCTAAGAATTTCTCAAGATAAGTACGCTTAGGACCCTTAAAGGAGGCTAAAGCCAGAGGAGCTAGGGTAGGGGTTAAGCAATTTGAGGGAGGTGCTGGTGGGGCAGTTTGTTGTAGTGCCTCCTGTACTATACGGATAATATCACTCTCCTGAAGGGGACAAGGAGAGGTTTCTCAGGGTGTAGGTGTAAATAAGATAAAGGAGGTTAGGCCTCTTCCCTGTAAAGGTCCTGCAAAGGCAGAATAGGGAGGAGGAGAAGGAGGAGCAGGGGAGATAGTCTAGGAAGGTAGCCAGAATGAGGGGATGCATTCCCTGGGTCTAGGGGTAGGTGGAGGAGCAGAGATGTGGGTCACCCCATCATCAAGGTCAATTACCTCATCCAGGTTTTAAGAGACTGGAGGGGAAATGATGGACCGGTATTTTTCCTTGTACTAGTAGTATAATTCCTTCTATATTTTGGCATCATCATTGGCCTTCATTAGGTATTCCCTGAGCTTGACTACATCTTCCTTCCTTAGGGTAGACCTAGCAGATAGAGCTTTATTCTCCACCTTCAAGCACAGAACCTGGTGTTCTACCTTGCTAAGCCTAGCCTAGAGGGGGACCTCACCCTGCTCCAGGACTTCTACTCTGGTATTTGCTTTAGCTAGAGATGCTATTAATATGGCGATTTACTCTTTAGGGGAGGCTAGTAGGTATAGAGCCTAGTCTGCTAACTGCTGGCATAGCTCCACATTTTTCCTATTGAGCTACTTGACTACATCCTAATAGGCCTTATTTAGGGTATTTGTATAATCAGTCTCCCTCTAAGTGAAGGTGGCCTACTCCTTCTAGATCTATTTAACTGTAGATAGGAGGAGATTGGTCATTGATGGGGGGAAGGCCACAGATATCTTGGGGAGGGATTTATTGATATTGCAGTGGAAGACGATGGTGGTATAGACTATTAAGGCCATATCATCATATTGTTTCTGAAACTCCTCCTAAGCACTTTAAAGAGCCCTTTTGAAAGGGTCTTCCCCTAGGAATACTATTGCCTGGTAGAGTGCCTGCATTATGGTAATGTAATTATCTATCACTGCCTTCTAATGCTTGTTGGCATATTGTAACTCTATAGGCTTAAGGTTAATAGTGGCCTCCTTATGTATAGACACATTAGAGGCAGAGGATCTGGTGGTCTAAACTGTTTAGGCTGACGGGTTAGTGAGCTATATACCTACAATGAGAGTAAGAGAGGATGCATTAGGTATTGGAACATCGGAAGAGGAAGAAGCCATCTTCTTTAAAGAATATAGTGTAATAGCTTACCCTATATAGATCATATATGACTCAGTAAAGATACCTCAGGCATGCTTCACAAATGTTACTGAGTGAACTCAGATACCTCAGCTAAATAAAAGCTCAACTAGAAGATATCTTTCCTACGATGATTAGGTAGACTTTAAGTGTTGAAGAGAGAGATAGACAAATATATTCTTCAAGGCTCAAAGATAACTCAAAGGCCTTCACAATAGTGATTGCAGAGAAGACAAGAAGTTATATGCTAAAGAAGGAAGGAAGGAAAGAAGATAAGACAAAGGAAACTCTTTTCCATCGGTCCCACTCTTCTAGCAGACGGCTTTACGCGAACTTAATCGGATGGCCTAACTAGAGAGGGAGTGATACGTCACTAAGCACCGTCAGGGTAACCCTTCATATAGTAGAAGACAAGACAAAGGATACTCTTTTCCTTCGGTCACACTCCCTAGCGGGCGGCACTATTTGCGAACTTAATCGAATGGCCTAACTAAGAGAGGGAGCGATACATCGCTAAGCGCCATTAGGGTAACCCTTCATACGGCCATTGTGATCATCGGTCGCATTCGCTTACAAGGACTGAACCAGTAATTAGGCAACCTTGCACGGTCGGGGAAAACTAGCTTACGCTACAAAACCCACGACTGACCGGAAATTCGTGGTATAGGATGGGACGAGCGGGATTTGAACCCACGACATTGTACATTACCGCACAACGACACCCGGACAGCCATACCACTAGACTATCCTCGCCCCAGAAGATAAGACAAAGACAACCACATACTTATATATCCTATCCTTTTCTTAAGCTGACAAAGAGATGACAAATGAAAATAGAAACACAAAGAACCATTCCATGTTCTAGACTATCTCCAGATTTCTAATCACTGAAACCTGTAGAAGAGTCTGCAATAGACAGGATGTAATTAGTACTAAATTTGACTATGATTGTCTATTACCCTCTTAGGCCCCACTCCCGATTTATGATAGTCTCTCGCGATAAGAGTCTGATCACCTGATCATGACCTTATGGCTAACTAGGCCAATGTTGTATCATGCCGATAGCCAATCATATGGTCACTGTGGGGCTGACTTCTTGTACCTAGTCAGGGCTAATAGCAAAGCCACACTATACTATACCATGCCACGAGGTCATGTGATAGAGGATTATCTCCAGAGCGCTTAACACAATAGTGAAGGGTAGAGATGGCATACTCACATATTGACAATCTAAGCATAACCTCCATCATAGCGCATCATCCAGGTACCTTGACACTGACCACTACTAGTGATCATAACACTATCGATAACAAGGCTTATTACCTTGATCTTATTATGATATGCTAATTAGTCACATAGTTGGAGGATAGGATTCGAAGAGTTTTTCTCTAAAGGTCCTAAATGATCATGCCAAACCTATCTCTGATTCTCTAATTATGAAACTGATCTTCTTCTAGGGAATCATGAAAGAATATGGGAATCTTGATGGACTATTTTGATGGGGTTTATTTCCTTTTATGGAAGTTTATCTATAGCTACTTGGTCAGAAAGGGGTATTTAAGAGGGAGAGGACAAGCAATGTATTTATTTTCTTCTTCTTCTCTCTCTAGCTATCATCTTAAGTCTTGTACCATCTTTGAGCCTTAAGAATATATTTTACTTCTCTTTAATAAATTCTCTATCTTCTCTTGACTCCTCAATAAAGGTAGAAATCAAAAGCAGTTCTAACTTACCAGTTGAGATATCTGAGTTCACTTAGTAATACCCTCTTATAAAGCTTCTTATACCTATACCTATGTCTACATCCCTAATGAGTCTCCTATTACTTTACTGATATCAATATTATATTGATTAATCCACAGCATAGGTCCTATTTTTAATCCCTATCAGGAGACTAGGGAATGTCAAATGTTTACTATATACTAGATTCTGCACAATGTTTATCCAACCTTATTACTTCTTAGTTCTTAAGAATAGACTGACTCAAATCATCACAACTACTACTTGAACTATAATTACAATATTCATAACTCATAACCATCTTATTATTTTTATTATCCTTATATCTTTCACAACTACAATAGGTAAAACCAGTTTACTATCCCCTACCTTATATTAGCAGATAATACTATAACTTATTCACTGTTATACACATGTTTCCTAATAAACTTAAAAGGATCTTATTATCTAAAAATCTCTCTATTCTTTAAAAGACAACCTTATGACTAGGCCATATATATATACCTAGCATTCAAATATGATAAATCACTTACTCCAAGGTATATTGGCAATAGTTAGATTGCTTCTCTCTAATATATCTAGTGCTATACATCTATATGCTGTACTAAGGCCTATCTTGTCCTCCCTCGGATCACTGATGTATGGACGGGGCATCGCACTCAATCAAGAGCATATGACATAGTCGCGTAACACAGGATGTACTAAGGCCTACTATGACTATGCATATATACTATTAGCCTACTTTAAAGAAAAGGTATATATATATTCTTAATCTGCTCCTCCAAATCTCCTTATGTATATTCTTCAACTACTACTCCTACATCCTTATACTCTAGGGATTGGACACTATGTGTTAGGCACACTAGAATGACCATTTTGCTCATCCAATTTTATCCTATTTTAGTCCTTATATATAGCAGATAACTATCTTGCTTACTGCAATACTCTAGGGATTAGAAACTATATATAATGTATAGTGGAATGACTATTTTTTTTATCCAGTATTATTATACTTTAATCCCTAAATGCAGCAGATGACTATTTAGCCCACTGTAATACTCTGGGGATTAGACACTATGTGTAGGGCATAGCAGAATGACCATTTTACTCATATGATTCTGTCTTATTTCAGTTCCCAAATACAGCAGATAGCTATTTTGCTCACTGCAGTGTTCATTTTATTTTATTTTTCTCAGAGAAGCAATAAACGATTTTGTTTTCCATCCGGTATATCGAGGTGTAACTGTATTTACATGGCTGGCGGCCGAGGGCCGCCGATATCACTTGTATTCAGGTAAGTATATTTAGCGACCAGATTTTTGGAGTCTATGGCCGCCATATAAACGCTCGCGAAGCCCCTTTCTCTCTTTGTAGAACCCTTCGCTCTCAAAATTGGTGTGTTATGGCTGACCATCTCGCGTTAGAGAGCGATAGCAAATGATCGAGGTGATAGACTTTTTTTGATACGAAAATGATTTACCAATCACGAGCTACAAATCACCTCGCGGGTCGAAAGCTCAGTCCTCGCTGTGCCAAGCAGCTATATTTGTTGAATGGTGCTGCAACCTCAAGTATCATTCCGTCTTCAGTCAAGTCCAATGACAACGATTTGGACGTTTATATCAGAAATATTTTTAGTGCCTATGAGTTGAGTTACATAATCCGAGTTGTTTAAACTTTAAAGGGAGAAATTTTTGCGAAACTTTGAACTGTAAATGCTCGAGGTATGCTCATAAAGTAAGGCGAGTGATGGTAAATGATGTAAAGTTCATTAACAGGACGGTCAACGCTACAGATACTGAATTATTTTGCACCGTGGTCAGTAATTTGGCAGCGCATTGGCGATAAGATTATATTTGCCAAGTACTTACGAAAGCTTTGGTCAGCTCACAATTGTTCACCTTTTTTTGTCATGCCGTTGGCTTCATTGCATTCGAGGGAGGCAAAGGAAATTCTATTCCTCCCGTTGAAACCCAAGCTCCAAGCTTTGGGGCGCATAAGTATTATACCTCGCACGCGAAATTATATACGTACAAAGTTCGGTTACCGGAAAGTAAAGTTTATGGACAAAGTGTCCAAAACACGAATATTCATCTACGTCTCTCTCCTCTCCGTCTTTAGGCGTCTGTCGATATCTTCGAAAGTGATAATATAGCTATAGCTTCCAATACCTATTCCCTATATAGCTATAGCTTCAATCCTCCTTGTACTATATAACGATTTTCTTTTATTCTTTTTTTATAAAATTCTTGCAACCACAATACACCGGCTAATATTCGGCTTCCGACGACATAACTCTTCGGACTCCTTGGCCAACAGAAATTATACATTCCCACGGCCCGAAATTTCCTTGACCGCATCCAATATGTGCACCAAATACTGTCGAGATTGGTGGATACTTGAACAGCATGCCGGCTACACCACCCGTGCCATGTCGGAGCATCTCCGGAGTATGAAAAAGGATCCATCTCGCGACGGCGACGTTTTATTCACCCTCCCTCCGAGATACGGATGGGACAGCGCAGAAGTCTGGTCCGACGACGAAATACCCATGATTACCACCCCAGAACAGGCCATGGAATCCCATAAAGAGAAGCGCGAGTACTGGCTCAACTCTTTTCTCTTTTGCGCCGCTGCTGGAGGAGAGCCACCCAGTTCGTTCGGTCGAGTCGTGCGTGAGACGCAGAACGGAAGAGGAAGGACTGTTCCCGTGATTTTGGTTTACAACGGGAAACGAAACGAATTTCTCAATCTTGTCAAGGAGTGCTATAGGCAGAAAACTATGAAAAAGCTTTGGGAATTGATGGGTGGAAACGATATTCTGTCCAAAGGCGTAGGAGCGATTGATCCGGCATCGCCACCACTCACGGAAATCATGCCTGCGGTGAAACCAGATTACTGTTTGCGTCTTGTGGACGGAGAAGACCTTGGTGCGGTGACAGTGCTCGAGGTTCCTTGCCACCGATTCTTGCTTGAGGGCAGAATCTATTACTACGAGAGACTGTTTGCTTCGAGCTTTAAAGACTCTAAGCGGAACTATTCAACGCTGCATACAGATGTTTTCACGCCGTTTTCGCTTACCGTAATTGTTTGGTTTCTTTACCACAATGATGCCGACAGGATGTTCTCTTGGGATCCGCTAATCGGACGGCATCTCCGAGCTAACGACATGAACATGAGCGGTCTCAAGCGTTGCGCTGCACTTGAGAGAAATTATATTCTGTCGGCGGATCTGATTGACAAATGCTTCGATGTTGCTAGAGCGGCAGATTATCTTGGGATTGCCGAGATGAAGAAATGGTCAGTATCAGTGCTTATCCGATTGTTGTATCTCAACGCATGTCGTTGTATGTCAAACGAACCCTTTACTGCATACGCAAGACTTGTACCACGGTTTCTGGAGCTCTCGAAGGATTACGAGTGCGAAGGCTACATGAACAAAGAATTGTACAAATATTGCTTGGGACAATACGCTGATGGCGGAAATATACTGACAATGTGGACACCCGAGTTTATGGAGTGCGGCAACGATATCATCGAAGACTTCCTCACGGTTCTCAACGAGGATAGAAGATGTCGCCCCCCTGTTGGCGAGGAGTTCAGATATTTTGTGAAAATGCACCAACTACGGGCTCGATATGTTGGATACCCTCAGTACCCAGAATGGGATCGGAAATTGATTCGTCCTGCCATGGTGATGTATACAAAATGGGCGGCGAGGAACTGCAATTCAGAAGATCTGCTGGACCAACTTAAGGCTATATTCCGCTTCCACGGAAATTCCAGCTACGTACGGAGTATTGTCGAAGAGTTTCTCACGATGACGGTGGACCAGTTAAACGGAAACAATAGTCAGCATATCTTTTGTATGATGGTCCACCTCAAAGGCATCTGCGGGAACTCGAACCTTATCATCAATGAGCTCGACAAGAAATGCATCGGGTGGTTTCGAGATAATTGGAGAAACCTGGCAGTGGAGCCATTACACGCAAGTTGGCCGCATGGGTGTAAGCGGGAGAAGACTCACGCGAACAAGTTTTCTATTTGGCAGGGGCCTATGTTAAGGAAGCTCTCGGTAAAGTTGAGAGTTTCTTTGAAGGATCTGTTAGGCGAGAATAGTAGGAGGTATAAGAAGCATACGAGGAAGAAAAATATTAATCGGCGAAAGAAACCGGGGGAAGAGGATGAATATCAAAATTGGTATAAATAGGATCAGAGATATATGACTTTATGAAGTTGGGGCGGTGGGAGATGGGTGCTGGTTTTTTGATGCTTTTCTTTCCATGTCTCTCTCTTTATTTTCCCTTAACTTTTCCTCTCCCCCTCCTTTTTTTTTTTTTTTTTTTCCTATTGCTAGGATTTCTCATCGCGCAAGCACGTATATCGTACGGGTGTTGCTTCACATAAAGAGCCAAATTTTAAAAAGCTTTGTGTTAAATATTTTATCGTTTATTGTCAGCGAAAGAAGGGACTGGGGATTTCCTATTGTTGGGAACCGAAGATTCGAGGAAGGAGAAAGGAAAGTGGTATATTTTATCGTATGTTGGGGAGACGGAGTGAGGAAGTATGCTGATTTCTTCCCTTTTATTGCTTCCTTTGCAGCTTTAGCTGGGCGGAGTGGAAAGGGACCCGGAGATGAAAAGTAGTTAAGATTGTACGATGTACTAGTGCATGTAGTACGTGCACATATAATCACCTCCATAGCTTTGGGATTGCGGTGGTATTTTTTTTTTTTTTTTTTTTTGCCAATACATAATTGGTGCGGATCATTTCGGAGGTTATGGTTTCCCCCCCCCCTCCTCCTCCTCAATAAAGGAAATCCCAGCGAGCAAGGGTCCAGGCGGTGAATATGCCAAAAGGTAACGAAAATAAACACGCAATCAAAGTGGACCAGCAACTTTCCAGAAATTCTACGGAGATGGAGTTTTGGGCTTACGGAGGCTTCACCTTTTTGAAGGCTTTGTCTGAAAATTATATGGAATTGTAGCTTAAATTTTATTTATTTTCTATGATTATTAAGAATAACAAGTGCGCACGCCTAAAAAAAAACCTTTCGTATAAACGTACTCCAATGGTAGTGCGTTATGTTCTCGGCCTATATATGGGCTTCCGCTTGACATACACGGGTCCGGAGGTCGCAACCTCAAGGGAATTAAATGTGACCTTAGGAAGCTCATGACCACTCCTCCGAGCTCTGACCAGCAGCTCAGAAAGCCAGTCCACGCCATTTGTAGATATAAGAGCGAATTGAGCCCGAAGACTGGGTATAGATATGATGGTGATGAATATTTTGAAAGAAACTGGTTCAATGAGACATATGGTGTGGGAATATGCGCCTTTTCAATGCCTGGACAGTTAACCACTATTGGACTGTAAAGGTATGCTCCTAGGCTAAGATATATAACGTAATCTTTTTTTTTTTTCCTTATAATTTTTAGCCGGTTGACACGACGGTGACGAATCTCACTCGCATGAGTCTAAGTACATGTATGTATAGCCTTGAGTTCAGCGTGTAAATGTCGTTCCCGAATTCTTGGCTTGAAAACATCAAGACCCAATGATTGTTGGGCTCTTCTGCCATGTCGACGTCTCTGATAGGAAGTGTACCAGAAAGCTTTTTATGGCGGCCATTTCTTGTTTTTGGTAATGGGGGTCAAGCTGCCTTCCTCTTGTGAGAAAGGAAAAAAATAAATTTTGTCCCTATTTGCAAAATGTTACGTAAGAAAGTGTGGCTTTTTTGGAATGTTAGCATTTAACATTTAGGTTTCATTGAAATTTGGGAGGATAGCGGATGAAGGTACGTCCTGACGCTCCTACAATGTGTGACTATGTCCTTGCTCTTCATTGAGTGTACACGCCCCGTCCACATAGTAGTGTATCGAAGGGAGTCTCAGTTACTTGGAATTTAGGAGGATGGGTAATAATTATGGGAATATGTGAGTATTTCTACAATTCAGCTGGATTTTGGTACAAGGAGGTAATCCTTCATAGAGATTACTTCCTTTTAAGTGGTACTGCTGGAAAGTGGAAGGTTTTATTGACACTGGGTAAGTCAATACTTTAGGGAGGTTGTAGCTTTGTGTCTAGAAAATGTCTTCCTTCAAAGTCTCATATGTTGGCTGTAGTTTGAAGTAGAATATGTAGATAGGGCATTTACATATGACTAAGTACAAGAAATAAATATGGACTAAGTACAAGAACATAACCATTAGCCTGTTTTGAAGTATGTGCCTACACCTAGGACTGGTGGTTGTGATAGGTGTTTCTTTCTATATGTTTTTAGCTTTTTCTTCTCTTTCTACTATTTCTCTCTCATCTTCTCTTCTTTCTCTTCCATTTTTCCTATTATTACTCATTATTCCATTGCTTCTCAGACTCTAAGACTGACCTGGTAGAACTGGTGCTTGGGTTCTTCTATTCTCTTTTGCTTCTGATTTACTATGTTTTCATGATTTTACATTTATTTGCTATAGCAGACATAGTGGAGGTATAGGTATTATCATACCATAACTATAAATGTTATACACAGAGGTTGTACCTAGAAATAATATGACATAAAATAAAAAAAAAAAATAATAAAAAAAACATAACTAATAGCCTCTATACATCCCCTAGATTCCTCTGCTTAATAAAAAAGAAAAATGAAGATAGCTATTTGTAAAGTTAACTAGGGAAAAGTAATAGCTAGGCAAATCTTAAAACAACTAAAGCAAAACCCTTAAGTAAGGAATGTGATCATAAAGAAAATAAGGGAAAGAGGAGAGAAATATGCTAAACTACACCTCACCTTACAATAAGTAGAAAAAGGAAAAGAAGGCCTATTAGTATAAGAGACATAAAATTCCTATTCAACTACCTATAGTGCTATAGTAGGATATTTATATATAATTAAGTATAAGAACATAACTGATAGCCTGGCTTTCTAAAACTCTGTATAGACTTATACTGAAAAGAAAAAATATAGATAACTATGTATAAAAGCTAACTATAGAAAAAAAATAGCTAGGTAAATCTTGAAATAACCAAAGAAAAACCCTATAATGTGAGAAGCATAACTATGCAAAAAAATAAAGAAGAGGATATACTTCTCCCTCAGTTCACTATTGTATAGGCAGGGCATATACACAAACTTAATTACAAAGACATAGCCATATATATAGGAGTAATCTCCCTAAGCACTATAAGGGTAACCCTTTATACAGCAAATAAAGAAGAAGAGAGAAATGTACTAAACTCCTCTTCAGTTTACAAAAAGCAGAAAAATAGATATACAAAGTAGAAAGTAGAAAAAGTAGAAAAGAAAAGAGACTAAACTCCTCCTATAGTTATAGACTTATCCTTTTTATTAGACTCTGCAATCTGAGCTTAGACTAAGGTCATATAGATACCTTCTTGTACTCTGTCAGTTACTAAGTACAGATGGGGTGTCATACTCAATCAAGAGCATATAACATAGTTATTATTAATGGTATATATATCACAAGG
The DNA here is from genome assembly GCA_016880775.1 of Phymatotrichopsis omnivora. Classification (NCBI taxonomy): domain Eukaryota; kingdom Fungi; phylum Ascomycota; class Pezizomycetes; order Pezizales; family Rhizinaceae; genus Phymatotrichopsis; species Phymatotrichopsis omnivora. The sequence goes on along the minus strand of JABYPW010000493.1, from coordinate 4,762 downwards.
TAGAATAGCTCGGTAAAGATCCCATAGGTACGAAGCTTCAAGTATTAGTAAGTAAACTCAGATATCTTAACTTATTCTTCTCAACTGAATAAGATCTTTCCTATGTCTATTAAGAGATGGAATAGAAAAGTTAAAGTCACAAAGATAAGGTAAATATATTCTTAAGACTTGAAGCTAGTCTTAAACCTAAGGAAGAAAGGAAGGAAAAGATAAAGAGTATGAATTATCCTACCTCTCAATACCAATTCCCTTCTAAAGAAATAACTTAAAGATGACAAAGGAGATAGAAGGAAATAGAACCCGATAGATTATCCATGACTAACAATTTAATCACTAATTATCATTCTTGCATAGCCTAGGAGAGTCCAGATCTTGTACAGCTAATGATTAGCAATATATGAGCAATGAATCACCATGACCTCTGATGTATCATATCCTCTCACAACAACTGGCTCGATCAGTTAGGCCACCTATTTTATAAGGGTAACTAAGTCATTATATAATGTACTAATATTCTAATCATGTGAGGGTCATAGGGGTATTGCCACATAGATCATTACTTGTATATGGCTACACCAGAGGTATCATATATAAGACTAGTAAGGCAGAGCCACATGAGTCAGGCATGGCCTAGTAGCTATAATAAGTGTAATACTTACTAGGTGCATTTTAGGTACTAGTCTATGATCATATAAGTCTGTAGTACCATTGAACTATAACATATCTTGCCCTCCCATGGTCACTGATGTATAGACGGGGCATCATACTCAATTAAGAGCATATGACATAGTCGTGTAATACAGGAGCAATCTCGCTAAGCGCCGTCAGGGTAACCCTTCATACGGCCATTGAGGTCATCGGTTGCATTCGCTTACAGGGACTGAACCAGTAATTAGGCAACCCTGTACGGTCGGGGAAAACTTGCTTACGCTACAAAACCCACAACTAACTAGTAATTCGTGGTATGGAATGGGACAAGTGAGATTTGAACCTACAATATTACGTGTTACCGCATAACAACACCAGGACAGCCATACCACTTGACCATCCTCACCCTATGGAACTATAACACTATACCCTTTCTAAGGTACAATATCATCATTATCCATAAGATATTAGCCAGTCTATATACTTCAAAGTTCCTCTAACACTCTTCAGGATTTCGAGTGAGTTTGGGAAAAGGAGTAGTCTGCATCCCATACTAATATTATCACTGGGGTATCTATCTGTATAACCTCTAGTTTTTCTTGCCAGTCTTAGTTGACAGTGAGTAGGGGAGAGATTATACTTACTCTACCTACTCTCCTTTGCTCTATAGGTGGAGTCTCCTCAGGCCTTTTCACTATTACTTTGGCAGTCAGGTTCTTGGTTTAAAAATTAAGCAGCTGATTAATAGGTTCTCTGTTGACTAGTAGGTTCTCCAGCGGTTCCGATGAAGCTTTAAACCTTACAATACTTAGAAAATACGATAAGGCAAAGTAGTAGTACTAAGTATCCTATAAAAGGGAAAAGCAATCTGTGTTACCAAGAACACACTAAGCATTGACTGAAGTCCTCCAATAAGATAGAAGAAATAGATAGGAAGAGGGGGAAGGTGATTAGGATTCCATTTCTTCCTTGTATTCAGCTTAGTCCCTAGGCTTATCATCTTTAGTTATGGTGAGGATGCAAGTAGGGTAGCATTGGTTGTTAGCAGCATGTAAACCTTTGCAGTTAATTCATTTGAGGGCGGTATGTTTGCATTGTTAGCCTTTTACCTTGCCATCAGGATTGCTGCAGGTGTGCTTGGTGAGGAGGTACTTTCTAGTGTAATATTAGTAGATGGGCTGAGAAGTGCAGTGGAGCTGGTGATGGCTAAACTGGTTGCAGCGGGCGCATTAAGTGGTGTTGCTGAATGTGATATACTGTTCAGTCTTATGGTTTTTTGTTCAGGATTGTGAAATTCCTGTCGTGCTTGCTTCACAATATATCACTCGTCATCCCCCGAGAAAACGCTATTCTCACTAGCCCTCACCGTAAACGAAAATATCCTGAATTCGCGAAAAAACTCCGAAGAGGTGATGCATCGCCTAACAATGTATTCCACAATCTCAATCCTGCCGAATGGCAGCCATCTCAACATCCCCGCTGAAAACGGGAAACATAGGAAATCTTCAGCGAAAGCTTGCAGCAATGCAAAAAAAAAAAAAAAGAGTGAAAGCAAATTATAGCCCGTGCTCCAAAATATAAAGTCATTTCATGCTGCGGGCGATCTTGCTTGTAGCAATAAACGTAACGGTCTCCAGCTGTAGGAGAGCGTGCACGATACTTGAAATAGTAAATCACTACAGGTGAGGGAGTGGCTCTTTTCCATTATTATTATTATTATTATTATTATCATTATTATTCTGTGCATAATTTACAGTACACGTACTCTACAATTTGAGTCTGGGTCATGTTTGGCTTGGAGTATATGTATTTATTATTGTTGGCAATAGACAAACTGTTTATGCGCAAACTTGACGGAGATTCGCTTGCACCTTTCGATGTGTCGTTCTTTTTAGTTCCTTTGGGCTAACGATGAAACCTTGGCACCGCGATTCGGAAAGGGTACCTGTAAAGTAGAAATAGAGTCCAACACCAAGTATTCTACCGATGATTACGGAATAGAGAGAGATACGTACTCAGTACATGTACTTTAGCGCATAGACTAAGTGGCTGGCCAAAATAAGACTTCGTCATTGGGGGCGCCGAAGAGCCGCATGTCGTAATAAGTAACCCAAAACACTCTAAAATAGTAGAAGCATTGGCAAAAACAAAAACAAACAAATAATGCTCGCGATTTATTTTGTTCCTGGGCGACGCGAGCGTGCGGGTATGCAACGAAAGAACAGGAAGGTACCCTATCGTGAAGGGCGCGCGCGCAACTTCTGTTTACGTCCGGTGTTTACGCTCGAAAGAGTAACGGTCTCGAGCACCGCTGTTGGGTTCTAGACGACGAGCGCTGATTGTTGCCGAGCAAAGCTGAGGCTTACCGGGATCACCGCATCTTGGCGGAGGGCTAATTGAGCGCTTCTCCGAGCCTCCGAGGTCCTCTCAGCTCCACAAGCGCCAGGCCTGCCTGCCTGCTTTGGCTGCCCTGAGACTCCGAGACGCTCCCAGCCAGTTGCCTCTGCTGTGTTCGCTTGCCCATCGCTACCTCGCAAAATACCTACATCGTCTCCCACGTTTTGAATTGAACCTCGGCCCTGCCACCTCACAAATTTCCCCCGACAAGTCGACGGCGTCGCCCACACACAGCGCCCGCCCAGCCTCCCCTCCATCCTTCCCCTCGACTGCTCCCGTTGCTCCACTGCTGCTGCTGCCGCCATCGTGCTCTGGACAGGTACAGTGCTAACTCTGCCACTCCCTACGTACATGTACCCGTAACCCGCCGCCCACCATACCCCCCACCCATTCCGCGGTCGACCACCAAACGTCAAAGCAGAACGCAGGAAATAATTAAAGCCCGCAGTAGTTCGTAGTTAGCCCTTCTACCGGCCCTAGCAGATCCCCAATAAGCCGCGCTGACCCGTTGCCAATTTCCCCATCTTCAATTCGTATCCTCGCCTTTCGTAAGTCTCGTTCCCCTCTTCCCCTTCCTCCTCGCCCTCTACCTCATCTCTCCTCGCGCGTTGTGTGAGAGCCTGCGCGCATCTGGTTGGATCCCCTTATCACCTCCACCAGCCCATCATCTCCGGTGCCTGCACAACACGCCATCGCACGTCTGTGCTGCCTGCCCTGCCTGCCCGCTTTTCTGGAAGCCCTCTGTCTCGCTAACCATCGCGTGGTGGCCTTCGCCGGCGCAAACACAGTTGATTGAACCGAAACATCTGCAGAAGCAACAACGATGGTGGACGCAAAGGATATCGCGAAGGAGGTTGTCAAGAAGGAGATGAAAGCGGCGCTCGCCCACAGAAAGTCCAAGGGCTCTGTCGTGAAAGGGGAATCGTGGATGCAGGTACGCCGCAAAAATTCCTCCCCGTTTCCCCTTTCCTCTCCGTTTGCTCGAGCCAGGAATAGCATACTGATTAGAATGTCGCGAACGGTAAAAGATCTACCTCCGAGAGCTGCAAGAGAATCCTCTGTAAATCTCTCCTCTCTTTCGCGCGTTTCAGCGCGTGCGCGAAAACGACTCCCCCTACAACGATACTAACCAACGATGTTACCTCCAGGCGAACGAAGATGCTCACCTCGGGCACTCTCGCTGCCCTTCAAGAACTTCTTGCGTCACTCATTGCCCATGACAAAGGCAGACATTTCTCTTACATGACGCCGCGTGTCCCCAAAATGGCTATCTACGGCTCCCTAATTTCTGCGCCCTTGGGCCACATTCTCGTGACGCTTCTTCAGAAGGCCTTCTCCGGACGCACATCCACAAAATCCAAGATTCTGCAAATCATTGTTAGCAACTTGATCGTCTCTCCCATCCAGAACTCCGTGTATCTAGCTTGTATGGCGGTAATTGCCGGAGCGCGAACATTCCACCAGATTTTCGGCACCGTGAAAGCCGGTTTCATGCCCGTGATGAAGGTGTCGTGGTGCACAAGTCCATTGGCGTTGATCTTTGCGCAGAAGTTCTTGCCACCACATGCGTGGGTTCCGTTTTTCAATTTGGTTGCGTTCGTGATTGGGACGTATATCAATGCAAAGACCAAGAAGAAGACGATTGAAGCGATCAACGCTAGGAGGAGAAATAAAAAGGTAAGTCTCGCTTCGCTCCCACTTACCTCCAACATGGAAG
>JABYPW010000492.1:0-24872 GCA_016880775.1 Phymatotrichopsis omnivora | reverse complement strand
GACCAATAAGGCAGAGCCACACGAGACGGGCAGGGCCCGGTAGCTGTGATGGGTATAACACTTACTGGGTGCATTCTAGGTACTAGTCTATCATCGCGCAAGTCCGTGGTACCTTGGAACTGTAACATATAGCATGACTGGTGGTTAAGTGAGATAGGATAGTAGTTACAGTAAGTACCACTCACCTTATCGTAATCATCATCAGTATGATGTAGGGACTCCGACCATTACAAAACCTCATTCATTCCAGCATCACTCTTAGAGTTTCTATAAGGGGTACTCAGGCCCTGAAGTGATTGCACAGGTCACTAAAATAACACTAGACAGATCTTGCCCATCTGTCACCACACCTTAGGCAAAGCAACTGACCATTGTATGTTCAGATCTTTCTTTTCTTTCCTTTTATTGTTACTATAGCAGGGGTGGGGGAGAGGAGCAGTACAGAGATCAGTTGTGTAGCTTACCCTTTTCTTTCCTTTGTTTTTTTGTTATAACCATAGAAAGGTTTGCCGGTTACGAGATTTCTTTTATTTATTTTGAACAGGGTTTGCTTTGTTTTATTCAGGCTATGGTGATACACCATAGTCATTAACTGCATATGGATGGCCCTGATTATATTCAATGCTATAGGCAGAGAATCTACAAAGTTTATACCCTTACATAGTTAAAATAGAACTGAGTAATCATTATTATCATCATCATAAGTTGACAATATAAGCATAATTTCTATCACAGCACATATTTTTAGCTCTATATAATAAAATTAATAGCTAAGCCTACCTCTTTATTATGCTACAAAATTCAAATATTACCTTAACCTACTATATACAATACTTAGAAAAGAAAGTAACTTAGACCTAAATAGCAGCCTAGTAAACTACTAATATAGTAAATTCAAGAATATATGCATAAGTCAATAACCATACCTTACTAGTACATAATACCTCAAGGCTACTAATAATCGGTATAAGGAACAAAACTAGGAAAAATAAAAATAAGTAGAATAATAAATATAATGATGATGATGATTGTTCATTTCTATTTGGAAACTACTATACTTCTTCTATAGCTACCTAGGTCATCCACATATAGTGAATGACTATGCTATAGCACCTATTGTCCCCTAAGAGAAAACAAAGCAAAAATGAAGGAAAAAAGCTCAAAACCCTATACTCCTCAAAATACCTGCCTAAGTGATTAACTAGTTTACATAATAAAGAAAGAAAATTCCATCTCCTCTACTTAAAACTACCTCTACTAGTTCCAGGCAATAAGGGGACTTTTGGCAGCATATTGATTACAGCTGGTGTAATCGATCATCATAAGCAAGCTAGCATTATAGCAATTGGACTAGTTTGTATTGGTAGAAGTTTGCCATTGGGCATCATACATGAAGGGCAGTGCACCATTCACATAGTTTAGTTTAGTTTGTTTTTGGGTTCCTGACTTAAGTTAGCTGGTTTGGTGCTATGAAGGGCTTTTGAGGTTTTACTACGACAGGCAAGGTCACTGTGTTGGTTTTTATGCAGTCACTCATAGGGGGCCTAAGCACCACTCCTTAGAACTCTAAGAGCATTGTATATAGGGGTGTTAAATAGTCAGAGGTTTGCTTAAGTGAGATAGTATAACAGTACTATCCTATATCATGATATCGCTAAGGAGGCCGACTGTGTGTATCCACTTACCTAATCGCTTACATGGTCAGGCATCAGACAAAGTATGTATATGTTGACGATGTATCTCAGGTATCGCTTCATGAACAATGTCTTGCTAAGCCATAGTTTATAAAGTCAGAAAGGTGTAGGAGGTTCTACAGTATCTAAGGTAGTCGCCATATGCTACTAATAGAAATGACTAGCCTGATTTGTAGCCTAGTGAGGAGGACCTTTACCTTAAGGTGGGGGGGTTGTCGAGATTCTTGAGGAGCCTAGACTAATAAGTCCGATCATCCCTGGGCAACTTTGAGGCTAAAGAACTGGGGTATCACACTCAATTAAGAGCATATAACATAGGTTCAGTAGCTCCTAAAGCGTAAACTAATAAAGATTATGAAATAGCTTAACTATATAGTAATATGAATACCAAAGCAAAAAACAAATAATAGTAATAGAAGAATAATGGCTTACCTAAGAAGTACCAACTAGTAGAATGGTATATATATGTACCCAAAGTAGTTGCTATAGAAATTATTACAGAATACTATTCTTAAAGTCTTTCTAGGTACCAGGTCATATGTGAAATATATTTATAGGTCAATGTATAGGTTATATCATAATCTGTGATTACCTCTCCCCTTGAAGTCTTTGATATATAACTTTAATATATACTCAAAACAAAATAAAAAATCATTTAGCCAAAAGTGAAACTATAACCTAAATGTAAATTAAATGGAAACTAAAAAACAAAGTACCAAGATAGTATACTAGCTAAACATCATGCTATTATTACACTCTATAGTAAAGGTTATTCTGTTGTAAACCTCTAAATTCTAAAATCTATATATTCTAATACATATACCTAAGAATAAGACTGCCATCCTTATAGTAAAGGTTATTCTATTGTAAACCTCTAAATTCTAAAATCTATATATTCTAATACATATGCCTAAGAATAAGACTGCCATCCTTATACTATCTTGTACTCCCTTGGTCACTATATACAGATAGGGCATGTACAGCTAATTAAGGACAAATACATAATCATGTAACATAGGAGCAAACTTGCTATATGCTATTAGGGTAACCATTTATACAGCCATTATGATCATCAGTCACATTTGCTTATACTTATATATATAGTCAGGGAAAACTCACTTATACTACAAAACCCATAACTAAATAGAAAATTATAGTATTTAGGAGTGGCACAAGAAGGATTTGGACCTACAACATTGTATCTTACTACACAATAATACTTGGACAGCTATACTACTAGACCATCCTCACAACAACTGCTATCCTTATAAAAGTTAAACCCTATATACTATGAATAACTTCTATTAAGTAACCTAGAAAAAGGTTAGTAATAGGTTGAGATGGTAGTAATTGCTATCCCTTCTGTGAAGTTCTTATAACCTTCCTGCACTATTGAATATAAGCTAGGTAGGCTAGGTATCTCTACTCTCTAGCAGTAACCTTTTCTATGCAGCTACATAGATGGTATTTACAGTATATAGGATTACTTTTAAGATGAAGGAAATCTCAGTCTTTAGTATATGCTGTAAATCAGAATATATGCATTTTGGAAATGTAGTTCTCTCTACTATATTTACAAAGGAAGTGACCGAGGGAGTACCAGATAGTATATTTGCAAAGGAATATCCTTTACCTCCAAATATAATCACTATACCATGTTTAGCTACTATTATTTCTCACCACTTTATTATTTCTCACCACTTTATTATTTCTCACCACTTTATTATTTCTCACCACTTTATTTTAGGTTTAGGTTTAGATTTATTTCCAGGTTTAAGTTCAGCTCTAGACTCAATTTTTTTTTTTTTAGATGGAGGTATTACAAATTAAAATTTTGTAGATAGTTTTCATAGTTTACTAGTTTATAGGAAAGTAGGGAAGTACGAGTTCCAAAGTGACTGCAAAGTGCTGCTGACTAAGCATCTAGACGCTCACGTCCATAACTGTATTTAGTACAAATGCAGATAGACAGTTTGTTCATAGCTTAGCTAATCGATTTTGCCGATCGTAATGGGCTGACTCTTGTGCACTGTGGGCCAAGGTATTGATGAGAGCTAACCCCGCTTTCTTAATAAGTTACCAGCCTAGGTACTTATCTAACGATTATCTCTTCGTCGGTTGGAAAAACCGTAATGTGAAACCGAAAACAAAGTCCTTCCTGCTGTTGGCTCTTCGCTTTTGATTTCTCCTTTCTCTCAGTTTCCTCCAGCCAGAAGACGCATAGTCACCGCAGCACACACACCTAAAGACTGTGGATACAATACAGCGATTCTTTCAAGCATTATGGACGACCGCGACAAGCCTCTACGAGAAATAGATATTTGGCCAGACGGCGAAGCGAGAGGTCATCTGCTACATGAGATAGAAGAAGCTCAAAAGTATATGACTCAGGGCTGGAAAACTCGCACTTGGGCACAACGCCTACGCTTCATGGTGGATGTTCGGACTGTTCCTGGTGCAGAGGGTGGTATGTCAGATTACGATTTCGAACTTACCATGGATGACATTGACTCCACTGAGCCATATCTTGCGGTATCCTATTGCTGGAGAGCTAATTCTCCGAAGGACCCTGCTTGGGATGGAAAAAGCTTCCATGTAGGAGTTCCTGCTCCGACCGACCCAAGAACCAAGATTGTAAGAAGAGCTAGAGCTAGGCCGGAGGTGTTGATTCGAAGTTTTCGGTTTGCAGCTGCTCATGGGATAAGAAAAGTTTGGATTGATCAAGAGTGTATCGAACAGGATGATAGGATGGATAAGGAGAATGGAATCCAGAGCATGGATCTAGTGTACCGTTGCGCGGGTATTACCTTAGTTCTTCTTGGGCACCACATCGAGACTATGGAGGATGCGGAGATGCTATTGCAGCTCACTCGCCCTTATGATCAGCATTTTATAACATCCTTTGGTAATTCCGATGCTCGAAAGACGGACCGACTGAGGAAGTTTTTCTCAATGGGAAAGATCTTGGCTGATAAATGGTTTACTCGTGCTTGGACTACACAGGAATTCATGGTTTCAATGGAATCTTCCTTGATATTTTTAGTTGGATGGGATGAGCAAGAGGAGGAATCTGAAGAGTCAACGGAAACGCTGAGCAAAGAGCGACACGATTGCTGGGAACGATTTTTTCGAATGCAGACCATGGGACCAGCCGCTTTTGGGTCGTCGCCATTGGATACACCAACCGGCCTTGATATGGAGAAGCCGAACCCGCGCAAACCTGGCCAGCGTGTTCCGGGGGAATGGGTATTGACAAGGGGCGAGATTATAAACCTGATACATAATCTCAATACACTTAGTGGGATGACCCATGGGTTAGTCTGGGAAAATGGCGAATTTGTTCCTAAATTCCCTTCAAAAGATATCATGCCGTGGCTAGACTTCCTAGAGTTTTTACTTCCAATTGGTATCAAGCACGGTAGGGATTGGAGGTATTTAAGGGAAGCTCATTACACACTTTCTGAAGTGGATATCAAAAAGTTGGGGTGGTTAGAGACTGTGCCAAGGTATGATCTACAAATCAAGCTAACCTTGTTTTTTCGTTGGTCGGTGCGTTATTTCAGAAGCACTGAACACAAAGTAGTGCGAAAATCCTTATGGACACGGGCATAACTGAAGCTGGAACCCAAGTGGCCCCTATACTCACCTCGCTGGACCGCCAACACTTTGACACCTGCATTGTTCGAGCCTTAGAACCTCTGAGGCTTAAAGCCTGCAGTCGCGTTACTGACAAGCTTGCCATCATCGGTAACTTGACAGAGTACCGTTGGCGCATCGATACCATGGTTATCGAAGAAAAAAAGCTCAGCCTCACCGCCTGCATCCTCGCACTAGCACTGTATAATGGAGATACAAGTCTTCTCTTTGCATTTGGCAACCCCACCCCCACAATAATGGGTCCATATGATTTCCAAAGACGGAGGTGTAATACTGTCATTCCTGAATGGTTACCAGATCAAGAAATTGGTCTCAATGCTTTGACGCAAAGCCGTTCAACTCGCAAAGGGAAGATAGAGCGTGGAAGTAGGAGTTTGGTATTGGATAGAACCCTAGTGATAGAAGGTTTACTGTGGGAGATTTCGCCATTCTACGGTTTACAGATTTTGAAGGAAGAAATATGCCTTTTTCACACCGACCCTCGGACAAAAGCTCGGAACAACTACAACGATATCTCACAGCAACACTTACCTTGTATTCAGTGGATTGTCCAAGCGCTTTTTTCGATGGGTCGACGCGACATCGTGGAACTTATTACCGTTATCTGCCGTGTAAAAAAATTTTTTTCACCAGCAGAAACGATATTGGTGATGGATGAGCTAGAAGAGTGGTTTTATGGAAAAAGGAACTGGCCATTAGTCGTCGATCACGATTTATATGATCCAGGAGCGATAGGATGGATTTGTAGTGCCATTATCCTGGATAGGCCTTTAGCGATAGGGAATTGCGATATCGGAGACGAGACGCTTTTGAGCATTTTCAATTACGACGCAGACGAATTAACGATGATCTTTACGCCTTTAAATTTCTTGGCAAACGACTTCGTGTGGAAGACAACGGAACAGAAAATGGATCAAGCGCAACTGCTTTCTTGGTGTGTGAAAATATGTGAGTGTGAAGTAGGAGAAAAAAAGGTGATGATGGCCAAGGAGTCATTGCAGACGATTTCGGATGTAGCGGTTACTGTTGCAAACAATCAAGGCGAAAATACGGGCGGGAGACCGTATGTAATGAACAAGTGTTTGAAGATTATTCATCCTACACATGTGGAAGGTTATTGGTCAGAGAGGTTATCGAGCTCTGGAATGCTGATACCGGTGCCGGAATCAAAATCATGGCGAATGGTTCCCCTGGGTAAAGGTGTGGAGTTTCCCTAACATGAGATATTTGGAATTTCCAGCTGATTTGTTTAGCGGCAGCATACTATTTTTTCTGTTGACGATTACACAGTACGGTTGCATACTCTAAACGAAAATCTCTGAGCGCAGGAAAGCATAAATGTGTTAAATATACAACCAGGTATTTGTTATGGAAAGAAGTCTTATGAAAGGTGGTGGAACAATGCTTTGTGAGCTGAGAATCCAGATGTATGACGTTAGCAGTTTTGATTTCGTTTATTCGCATAGAAAGATTTCTAATTATCTTTATATTTTTGCCAAGTTTTTTATTAACCTCTATCAAATCTATAAATATGAATTCTAATAAGTATCTATATTATACTTTACTCTAAGTTACTCTAGTATTAAAAAAAACATCTTAATAGAACGATTTCTAGCTCACAATCAGGAAGTCCCGGCAAAAAATGGACACCGACTCACCTCAAAAAAGCAGGGATCCCCCGGACAGCCGTGACGGACGTCTCACCCTCCACCGCTGTTGCGGAAATAATGAAAATCCCAAAAACCAGAGAAATAAATGGAAATCTAAAATCGTCAAATACCGGGAAACATCAGCAGCCCAAGAGCTGAGTAGTTCCCGAAATCCTAGAAACTGGGGAAACCGTAGAAAGCCAAGAATCTCAAAATGCTAGCTCCTGATCAGGAAGCCTAGAAAAGAAGATGAACCTTTATTCTCTGCCCAAGGGTTGAAGAATCACCTTCATATCCCCCAATAACGGACACCCTACTCCAAGACCCGGCAAAACCCTTACCCATTCAAGTAAATTCACAAGTATTAACTCTATTGATCCTCCACGCACTAAGACCTCCCCGTCCCCCTACGATCCGAAGATATCCTATTCCCTGACGTGTATGATACCATACCCACATGGGACCCGACTCATCCGATACATCTTGCATCATACCATAGCCAAGTGATTTATCATTGCTATATCCTTATCTCCAGATTTCAACACAATACATTTACACACTGCACAAATCGTCGCAAAAAAAAAAAAAAAGGAAGAAACAGGAAATGAAGCTGTAAGCCATAAAATTAATTTCATTTATCAATATAATCTAATCCTCAAGCTATCTACTGCAAAAGTTGTATCCATGTCCCGCGAAATTGTATAAAACCTTACCCGCACGTAGAATTCGGAGGCCTGTCAAACTGGTGGTTTCTAGATTTGTGGGACTCTGATGGGACTTCATACCAACTCACTTCATCCCTCATTTCGACTCGCTCCTTCAGCACAAACGCCATCAAGAGAAGGAGGTGAGTAACAGAGTTGGAAACACCAGCTGCAAACAGGCGTGGACCAGGTCAAGTGTGATTTTATTTTATTTCATTATATATTTTTTTTTTCTTTTTCGCTTCTTTCTTGTCATTTCGTTTCTTTTCTTTTTTTTTTTTTTTTTGCTTTTATTTTATTTTATTTTATATTATTTTATTTTATTTGTTGGCGCTGCTGCTCTAATGCTGTTGTTGTGAAGTGAAGAAGAGAGAAGAGGGTTTATAAAGAGCTCCGTACGTTGGCAGCAAGCGTACTTCGCAGCGCAGCGCGTTACGAGAATATGAGAAGCCTTTTTGAAATAAATAAACCAGAAAAATGGTAGAAAGCAAAAACGATCACATTTCAAATAGTGAAATATCTTCATTATTTTTTTCCCCTCATTTCATGTGGAAGCGCAAGTTCCACATTGTTATTGAAAAATCCCGTATCTATGACAAGCTTTCCAGAATTTTACGTCACGTAACATATTGTGGCTTGATACACCCCATAACTGGAAAAGAATTGAATATTAACTACGGTGGCTACCGATTTAGTGATCAATTTATTCGACCTCCACTGTCCAGAAATTATATACAACTTTCAATTGGCTTGTGAATATTCATGACTCTATTTTCTCATTATTTACATCAAAAGCTCTAGCATCTCCATTACGTTTATCACACAATCGATTTATTTCCGGATTAAAAAGTGTCAAGTTTTCACCCATTGTCCGAAATGACTCTTTGTAGGGGGTGCTAGTTATTAATAATCCCCTCCTCCACCTCTCCTTCCACAAGCTGCTGCTGGCTCATACTGACAACGCACCTGATCGATGTTTCAAGATGAGCAATGTCCAACCCTACATACCTGCAATGTAAATATTGGATCTTAACTAACGCGCGACTAAGGTTATTTCAAACGCTACATAGTTTACGAATAATGATAATAGACATTCCAGATCCTGCTCAATTAGCTGAAGCGCCCATTATATCACCTAAAAGCCGGATATACTGACAACACTGAACGCTATCTAGTTTCGTGAGTGCTAGGCTCAGCCCATGCTATAGATATACGAAGCAAGAGAAAAAAACATAACGCAGACAATACATTTGTGGAATACTTCTACTCCAAAGGGAAATGGGAAAACCCGTCGACAGTGGGAGCACTTTCGACAAATTCTCCAAAATAGATCCCACTATCGTTACGGTCAAATTGTGAATAAGGGCTCACATGAGGAGAGCGGTACACCTGATACATGATGACACTTGGTACTTTGGATAGTTAAGTACTCTTACTTCATTGCAACAAAGCTTGGAACACTCTTCTCTGGGATAGTGACGAAGTCATAAGATATCACTCGGCATCGTATTCGGCGCAAGCTGGATGCCAATGTTTGCCAAACCCACGGAATATATCAGTCAAATTTTGAATCATTAAAATACACCATACGAAGGTAAGGGAATTGGGTCACAGTTGTGACGGATCCTGGCAATGCCCTCCTAGCATTGTATAGAATTCTATAGGTCATAATAGCCTTGGTCAAACGAAAGATGGAAATGTTCAGCTTCTGTGTTAAGGATATACGATGTTGGTGTCAGTTTACGGCAAGAATCCTATCCATTTCGCTGTGTCTGTATTAAATTCTCTTGAAATGTGCACGTTTTAGGGTGGGGAAGCAGTGGGGGGGTGGAAGGCTGATTCGAAAGAGTTTGGGGTTGGGTTGGTATTAGACTAGGGTAAAGGCCGAAGAAATCCGAGTTTTCGTTGTGTATGAACAGAACAGTGTTTCAATTTGAGTTTCATGCTTTCATGAGTGTATATGTCTTATATTTGTTCAAACTCTCTACCCAAAATATTGCAAGGGATTCAGAGCTTCCCAACCTCAGCCATATTCCGGCTCCAGCTTTAGACTGCATAGTTCCCATTGACCCATCGAACGGCCTACCGGATGGTCATGCGTGGCGGGCTGTCACCTCGCTGTTGACATCTCCTTGCCCCGTCCTAGGTCGCCAGCCATATCCAATCTAATATGGCCCATCTCTTAGATCGTGTTCGGAGAGTATTATATGCTATGTCCTTGTGTCTGTTGGCATATGCTACACTGAATGCCGTTTTGCCGGAGGTGTTCCTCGCGCGGAGATCCGCTCCTCCTTCTAGTAACACTTTCACAACTTCTTTGTGACCGTTTTCCGCCGCCAAGTGCAGTGCTGTGGATCCGAGATCGTCCTGAGCACTGATGTTCGCGCCTTTCTCGAGCAACAGCTGCACCGTCTGTGAGTGGCCACGCCATGCGGCCATTTGGAGTGCTGTCGCTCTGTGCATATTCCCCACATCGATGTTGGCACCGCTTTCGAGAAGGATCCCCACCATATTTTCATCGCCCTGCATTGCTGCAAAGTGTAAGGCTGTGCATCCTCTCCAGCCCTGCTTATGAATAGAGGCCCCACGTTCTAGGAGGAGCCTGACCACCGCCTCGTGGCCGCTACTTGACGCGCAATGGAGCACTGTATCACCACGACTGGTTCGGGCGGATATTTCGGCACCGTGCTCCAAGAGTATCCGCACGATCTCTTCGTATCCACCGAGAGCTGCCCTGTGAATGGCGGCCATACGATAAGCATCCATACATGTGTGGTCCAAGCTCGCCTTCAGTCGAAGCTCGAGCACCGCGTTGTCGTACTTTACGACCGCCCAGCGCCCCATGTCCAAGCATTCATTTTCGAGGGTCTGCGCTGAGATATCGGCACCTTTGTAAAGCGCAAGCCGGAGCAGTGTCTCGTGAGAGTTTGCGGCAGCCCATTCAAGCATCCTATCTGGATCCCGATCGTCGAAAAAGAGCGGCGTGAGGAGATTACGGAGATGTCGGTTAGTTTTGTAAAACGAGTGCAAGTCCTTCTTCCCGAGGTCCTCTGCAATGATTAGGAGAAGTTCGTTCGGAAGGGCTAGCAGCGGCATGGTGAACTGGAGTTTCCGGTGGCCCTTTTAGTATGATTAGATTTGCGCGCATTCAACGGAGGAATCGGATGGGTTTAAGACTAATCACGTACCGAACGCACGATAAAGGATTAGATTAAATGATAATGGACGGTAGCGTTTCTATGCCTCGACCGACAGGACATAAAATACTCACCCTGGATCTTCGGGGTAGGAGTCTGTTTAGCCACACCGATCGCAAGCTCCGTTACCTCAGGGATTCCCATCTCGTCCAACGATCGGACGCGCTCCGTACGACTTGGCGAAAAAGTAACGTATATCCCGTGATACGGGCCATCATGTGGAAACTATCCAACGTGCGCAAACGAAAACAAAAATTTCTAAAATGACCCAATTCCCTATAGTCGAATGAAGCAGATGAAGGAATGATGCTCCTGTCCTAGGTTAATTCTTGCTCTTAGAAGAGTGTGTATACGCCCCGCCTATGGACAGTGTGCCGAGAAACTTGAGGCCAACCCATAGTCGAATGAATTTTTTTTTTTTTTTTTTTGTGAAATTTAAGCGAAGTGAAGGCTTACACTCCCACTAATTCCACCACCTCGAAATCAAATTCATTCCCGAGACCGAAGGAGCATGTCTAAAGGACGGTCAGTAAGGCGGCGATTAGTGGGTGTCGCAAGGCGAACAGGCGGACGCGGGTTATTGCTTGGTGGTGGGGGAGGGTTCGTCACTTACTCTCAGAGATCCAAATTTCCTTTGCTGATTCCTCCTGCGCAATTGTTGATGCGCACGGTTCTGAGTCGGATTGTTATAGTAGCCTGCTTAGCGATCCGAACGACCTTTTTCCGAGGCGTTTGATGGCGAGTGGGTTGTTTCAGAGCAGTCACTCTTGGTGTCGTACGTGGGATCGTTGGGGTTGACGATCGCGAAATGCTCCCGTTCCAACTTCTTGTCAGGTAATTCAATTGCGACAGTATCATTCAAAAGTCGAGCATTTGTAAGTTTTCTTCAATCAGTTTTGGCCTTTGGCTTTTTCGATTTTCGTAGGCGACAGGTATTTTCTACCTCGATATCGGCTAGTAAGGGCGCTCTGAGTGGTATGGTTGATATGAATAATTGATTTTCCTATCTCCTCCAAAGATGGGTTTCCAATTCCTCAATTTTTGCAGAGCAGTTTGTGCTTGATGACGAAGTTCTCGGCTACTGTGTGGAGTCCGCAGAATAGTATCTTCATCAAATTCATTGGCAAGGAAGACAATTTGGTCGTATCGAATACAGTTTCGATACTACGATGCGGAAATGCAGAAGTATGAGCTTCGAATAGGAGTGCAAGATAGATAGCTCGTTTAACCATATTATTTGTGCTGCGCGTATAATTATCGACCGCTTTTCCGTAGTAACAATGCAAGGAACTGAATAAATCATCGACTGGTTGAAAGGGGTGGGTTCAGAGGGGTGAAAGACATAAAACCGATGGATATAATTCGCAGGACACGGCGATAGCCGTACCATATTTAGTGCGAATGGGCAACTTCCTGCAGCAATTTAAATATCTCCAAAGCCTGAAGTATAATATTTGGGTCGAATCACAAACCCTATCATCTTTGAAGAACTCCAAATAATTTTCTATATTCCAAATTAGTACAAATGGCGCTAGTAATGTGACTCCTGAATGCTAACGATAGCGAAAAAAAAAAAAAAAAAAAGGAATATTGGCGTTGTAAACCGAACAACAAATAAAATACTATCCCCGTGCTCTTATCTGTTGTATTCATTGCATGCATTCAATGTGGCTTAGCATACATACTTTACAACTTCCTCCAGTCAATCCTCTCCGTATTCTCTCCGCTAATTTAGGTGCGTAGTATCTGTTACGCTGGTGAATGCCCGTCGTAATTTACGCCTTTCCATACTTATTTGCAAAACATCACGTGTAACGGGCAAAAACACGAGCCGTACGTAACTCAAGCCCGGGTACATGGTATGTAGTGGAGGCCCTACCGATAGTGAGCTTCTAATGCTCTTCTAAATTCTGCAACGCAATAATTTCCCCTCGGTTTCCACACTCGCCCAAAAGCAATGGAACTACTGAAACCCCGGAACCCACTCCAAGATAAAATGTGAACTAAATTTTACCAATATTTGCTACTTTGGATTATATGTTGGTTGGATGCAACATCTTTGGGAATTGAATAAGAGTTTTTGGGATCCAACTTATACTCTTACATGAAGAATATAAACAGTTGCAATGCAACAGTACTCAGACTAGTAATTGAATGAAAAATCTCCGATTAATTTTGTTTATACTTTCGGCGAGTGATGAACATTACGTGTAATTAATATTGTTGGAATTACCATGCGCTTCATGCTCTGTACTTTCCTGTTATGCTTAGCACGTTTCATATGTTGTTTCCACTAGTGTTTCAAGGGTTGTTCATTTCGGGTTTTCTTTAGGTTCTACATACTCCGTGTATTGAACCGCATTTGTATATATAGAGGTTCATTTCTCCCCCACTGCCCATTTGCGCTACTCTTTTGGTTGTTTTCTTTAGACGGTCGCTTACGCGATCGTAAGAATAAAAATGAATTACACCCTCCCCCCCCTCCCCCACTGCTGCCCAAGTCTTGTATGTAGTTCAGTGGTTAAGAATCTCTCTCCCCATTTTCCCGTCTTATTTCCCTTTAAAAAATATATTGCCACTGGATTACTATTGCAGAGTAGTGTGGCGTGGAAAGTAATTTTTCGGTAATTCTCGGATATTCCGTGGCGGCGGGAAATGAGCAATGATTCGTGAATTTCGCTCCTCTTCAGTCCCTCAAGTACTAGTAATGCAAAGTCTGGAAAGTTATCTATCTTTGGCCACCGCAGTCTGAACAAACGAAGGGATTGAAAATACATTTTACTTATGGCAGCGTAGGATATTATCAAATACCTTCAAAGCTAGCGGTTTTTGGGAGAGAGGAAAGAGGAAAGGATACAGGGCGAGTGATATCAAATGACCAATCCTTGTACATGTACTTATGTATTCTACATATATCTACCACACGAATTACAACCCGGGAAGCAGTACGCCCCCAACGCAAACACTATTCCCTGGACCAAAGCCGATGATATCAAGTTTTCACTCACAGCAAGTATTACGTGCACCCAGTTTCGCGGCGATATTTTCGAATCACTGTGGCTTAGTGCTTGCCTAAACTATTCGGCAAGCGTAATTGAAATTGTTGTATGTTATTAATTTTAATGTGTAAAATTGAAACTTGTACTAATTCTCATTTCTCCAAAACTACATCCGCCCTACCCATCAATCCGCATCCGGTGCAAATTGATGTCTAAGGGCTTCCGGCGGCCACTCCGGTGTTTTATATACCACATCATAAGTCCACATTCCCGGGCCCACTACATTCCTTCCGTTCTCCTCATCCCCTGGTAACACCACCTCCGCAGAGCAATTATATGGTACGTTGACCCTAAGCTTGAACCTCTCCCCCACAATCTCCCACCGGACTCCAATCTCGCCATACCTCGACATAAACCTCGCCTCGACCCACGTTAAAGTCCCGCCGGGAATAGGCTTAACCAGAAACTTCCCCCATCCAGGCTCAATTTCGCTGATCCCCGCGATGGTGGAATGCATCCAGCTTGCGACGGCCCCAAGCGCGTAATGGTTGAAACTTGTCATCTCTGCGGGATTGACAGAACCATCCGGTAACATGCTGTCCCAGCGCTCCCATATGGTTGTAGCACCCATCGTGATCGGGTAAAGCCAGGAATGGCAGTTCTTTTCGAGCAGCATGCGGTACGCCAGTTGGGGGTACCCGGCAGCCGTCAACGCGTCCAGAATATATGGCGTTCCCGCGAAGCCGGTACCGATCCGGAATTTCGCTGTCCGGACAATTTTCGAGAGGCGCTCCGCGGCGTGGGAGCGTTGCGCGGTGGTGAGGAAAAGATTGAAGCGAAGGGCAAGGACGTAAGCGGTCTGAGAGTCCGATGATATGAGTCCGGAGGGTGTAATATATTCCTGTGCAAACTCTTTTTTCGCGTTCTTAAAAGCTTCGAAAAATCGTTCTGAGTCTTGGGGTTTATTGAGGATCGAAGCGATTTTGGTCAGTAGCTCAAGACAGTGGATCAGAAATGCGTTCGCGACCAACATAGAATCCGTTTTACCTCCTGCGGGATCGTCGCCAGGGGCTGCGGGGTCTAACCAGTCGCCGAGTTGGAACATATCTTTCCAGAGACCACGAACATCTTTTGGAATCCCCTGGTCAATCCAACTCACCATGCTATCGTATTGTCTCCGAAGGATCTCGACGTCGCCGAACTTGCGATAGAGCACCCAGGGAACGATTACAGCTGCATCTTGCCACACCGCCTGCGGCATTCGGGGACCCCACATATCTCCTATAACATCGGGAATCACCAAAGGGGGGATTCTAGAATCGGACTCGAACTGCTCCGCAGACAGGTCTTGCAACCAGCTCGACAGCATTCCCATGCAGTCGTATAGATAGCAAGCTGTCGGCACGAAAACCTGCAAATCTCCCGTCCAACCTAACCTTTCGTCGCGCTGCGGACAGTCCGTGGGGACTTCCAAGAAATTCCCACGCATGCTCCAGCGTATGTTTTCGTGGAGTTTGTTGAGAAGGGGATCAGAACACTCCCACCAGCCAGTCCGTTGCATGTCCGTATGACAGACTACAGCCTTCAAGTCCTCAAATGTGGGACCCCCTCCAGGATAACCTGTAATTTGAACGTAACGGAATCCATGGAATGTAAATCGTGGCTCCCACACTTCTTGCACTAGTCCACGCACGATGTATGTATCGGTTGCCTTCGCGTGTCTCAGTGGCCTCGTGGCGATCTCACCGTTCTTTTCCAAAACCTCTGCGTGGACTAGTTGTATCTCTCTACCATCATTTCCCGTACCTGCAACAGTAAGCTTTATCCATCCGACCAAGTTCTGTCCAAAGTCCACGACAGTGCGACCCGCAGGCGTAGTAAAAATCTTGACAGGATCAAGAAATTCCGTCCTGCGTGACGGTGGAGAAGATGAGGGCACGAGCTCTGTCTGGGGGAAGGCAATTTCTCGAACTTTGGACCACGATTGCAGATCGGTTCCTGGGTACGATGGCGAGGACCAGTAGTCCTTTTCTAGTCGGGCATCGTATGTTTCCCCATTGTAAATCTCGGAAGCGAGAATAGGTCCGGTGGTAGCTCGCCAAGAAGCATCGGAAACGATATTTATGTCCGTACCAAAAGTACCACGATTGATTTGTAGCCGCGCCCACGCAGCAGTTCGGTCGCCGTATATGGCTCTTCTCCCACCTGGTTCACAGTCAATCGGCTATTTAAGTTAAAGATGTGCTCGAAAGTTACCTCCGAACCCTAGCCTGCCTCTGAACCACCCTTCACCCAGACGTACACCGATAACGTTAGTGCCTTCAACAAGAAGGTTTTTAACGTCCAGAACTTGGTATCTTAGACGGTGGTGGTAGCTCGTCCATCCGGGTGCAAGAACACAGTCGGACGCTTTCTGTCCGTTGACTTCTGCTTCGTAAACTCCCAAGGCAGTGACATAAAGGGTAGCACTAGATATAGAATCACCATCAAGCTCAAAAGTTTTCCGCAACAGGGTCTCGGGCTGTGGGACTTGAGGGTCCTCATCCCAGTCTCCAGTAATAAAGCGGCTCCCATTCCAAAGATCGGCAGTCGGAAAGACGGCAACTCTCCGGACAATTGAAGGCGGCGAGTTTAAGTCATCGGACGGTCCCCAAACATACAGAACCACCCAGGATCTCATCCCACGGCGGAGTGGTGAGCCTGGCCAAGGAACAAGCACAGATTCGTGGCTTTTCACCCTCCAACCCTGACCACAAACCGGGGCCGTGACGGAATTTTCAGGTTGGATACCAATTTCATATTGAGTTTGCACCCAATTCGCAGTCTTTTCAGGGTCTGAGGATTCGACGACCCAGGATATGCGAGGAGAAGTTTCGTGGATACCGATCAAGGTGCCGCTGGATGGAACCCTGTGGTGTTCAAAGAAAATTGACGTTATTTCCATGAGGGGCGAGCAGGAAGAGATATGGAATTGGTGGTTGGAGTGGGAGGCAGAGGAGGAGGGTGGACGTTCTCGTTGCTCTGGGGAGGGGGATCGCCATTTGTGTTACTCTGTCTGTCGGCGGATGAGAGGTGGGTATAGGTATTGAGGAGCATGTAATATGCTGGTGGTTGTAAAGCCGTATGAAGGTTACCCTGACGGCGCTTAGCGAGAATCGCTCCTATGTATGTCACTAGTAATGCTCTTAATTGAGTTGCCGAAAGGTTACGTCCCGTCCGTACTTGGGTGTGAGGGTAAAATGATCGCAACTCTGATCCAATCGTTCTATGTGGGCGCAAAATCAGCCCAATAGGATAGGGTTGCGATCACTTTTTTCCTCATAATAACGAGCGGGAAAAGCGCTAATAGGAGCATAGCAGCCTTGCATCAATGGGCGCTCTACCATACTTTTTTTTATCAAATTTTATGACATTGCGATCACTTTTTTCCCATACCTAGTACATCCGGCTGGTGGTTGTAAAGCTTATGATGTCAGCACGCTCTCGCTTAGCACCAGAAACGAAGAGAGAGTCCTGAGATTACGTGACCAGCGAGTAAGATGTGCTTGAATTCATGCTCTGTATTTGATTTTCACGAGTCCAAATCAAAAAGTGCAAGAACACGTTGATTGAATAGATTGTGTAGAAGAAACTGTTTCAGCGGCCTAGTTAAGTACAGTGATACTTCCGATAATTCCACCCTCCGTAATTTCCATAATTCCAGCTTTCCCTGAGACACCATTTTGGTAGTATGGGAAAAGTTTCTCTAGATTTACCACCAGAGGACAAACCCCAGAAGTTGGCTTAGCTACCTTCACGGTAGCGGTTATAAGAGTGATTTTGCGATTTAGAACCTTCACAGCCACACTATGATCACGATTGGGAAAATCTCCTCTTGTGGCGATTTTCTGAATCAAAATTGCAATTATAATAGCCTTGGTAGACAAACTTGCTGAACTTTGCTTGGTGCAGAGTCTAATTTTTCTGACATATTCAGAGTTTAATTCGATGATGCATTGAATCTGCAAATCTATCCTTTTGAACTAATAGTCCACAGTGGAGGGAAGCATGTTGTTGCACCATGTAGATTAATTTCCAAAGAGCCCTCATTTGCTAGCTTCTAAATTCACTGATGGTAATAGGACTTGAATGTGTTGAGGTGTATGTATCTTGTACTATAGAGGGTTTTGCTTTGAGTTTTTTCTCCTCTTTTTGGCTGATTTTAGTTTAAAAAGAACTTGAATGTTTGTAAAGGTCTTATACTACATAACAAAAGGAAAATTGCTGTAGCCATTGTTCTCCCAAAAATGATATATAGTATCATAGTCTTTCCCCTCGATATCGCTACTCTAAGCATGATAGAGTATGCCTTTTATCAACTTGAATTGTGTATAATAGGATACTTCTTATACATGTATACCTACTAAGGCCTAGCTATTACTAAGCTAATATATTATAAAGCTTATAAAACTTACTTGTAATAAAGAGAGGTACTATGACTAGCTACCATCAAAGAATACCATCATACTAAAAGTGCTTTCCCTCCTATATTTCTTATTACTTAGAGCTAGTATGACTAGAAGAACTTCCAACCTATAATAAGACTTGAATTCTAAATGTAGTAAGCACTAACCTTATAGACCCTCATTTTATCCCTAGAATACTATATGCCTAAGTGCTACTACTCTATAGTACTATCTCTAAATCATCAAAATTATATAAGAACTGCCTATATATATTACTCCAAGCATAACCTTATATATGTGACAGATTACCCTATATGGTTCGTATATGACTCGGTAACAATACCTCAGGCACGCTTCACAAACGTTACTGAGTAAACTCAGATATCTCAGCTAAACGAAAGCTCAACTGGAAGATATCGTTCCTACGGCGAACAGGGTGGACTTCAAGTGATGAAGACGAGAAAAGACGAATATATTCTTTAAGGCTCGAAGATAACTCAAAGGCTCGTACAATGGTACTCGCAGAGAAGACTAGGTAGCTATGTGCTAAAGAAGGAAGGAAGGAAAAGACAAAATAGAAGAACAACCGCGCGCTTATATATCCCATCCTTTACCTGAGCTGACAAAGAGATGACAAAGGAAATAGAAACACAAAGTTAACTGGGAGCTTGACAGAGAACTCCCCTCTATAATAGTAGCTTTTCCTCCTACCATCACCACCTATCTGCTTCAATTGATTGATTAGATTTAGATAGAATAGAAATAGTATATAGTCTAGTAAGCTAAGGTAAATACAGCTAACAGGTCAAAGGTGTACCAGCTTAAGACAGACCTCTTTAACCTGGAGCAAAGATTATTGGAAGCTAATCAACAAAGGTATGAAATAGATCAACAAACCTCTTGTGTTCCCAACCTTCAGACTGAACTTTGTATACTTGAAGAGATCCTCAGAAGTGAGAAGGTTAACTCAGTCCTCATTTAGTCCTAGCTTACCTAAGTATAGGAGGAGATTCTAATGTTAGAAGCTCAGAAGGAAGCCTCTACCTCCTACTCATCCAAGAGAAAGGAAGAGGTGAAATCTCTGGATGAGAAAATCACCAGGCTAGAAGTTGACCTAGATAAATATAAGGAGAAGTATAGGTAGATAAAGTAACCTACAACTACTCCAGTTCCTTCTCCCCTAGAGAGTGTCTCCTCAGTGATTTCCATATCAGACACTAAGCTGTTTAGGTGTGCTTTTCTACCTTCTGGTATCTGAGGATCCATAGGTCTAAGGGGACAATCTGAAGCTTAAGACTTCAAATCCTTTATCCTATGAAGAACCTTACCTGAGCTTCTGATAGTCCTACAGAGATAAGGTCTTACTACTAATGATGTTGAGGCTATAGGGTCTAGAATCCTCACTAGGCAGATACCAGCTACTAGGGATTAACCAGCAATCCTACCTGTTCCTCCTCCCACTGTTTCTCCTCAGTCATACTGCTTTAGTGCTCTCCTACCACTACCTATACCACTTAGCTTTAAGGGGTGTAAGCTAAGTGATCTGTCCAAGTTCAGTAGAAAGCTAGAAGAGTTAGAGAAGTTCTTAATGCAATGCAAAACCTATTTCAATCTCCACTACTAGCCATTTCCTTAGGATTGCATTAAGGTGAAGTTCACATTAACCTTCTTTACTAGACAAGTAATAGTATACTGGGAATTGTATAATGAAACTTATACCTATCCTATAGTAATCTAGTCTGACTTCTAGGAGGCTATGAAGGTTCACTTTAGCCTATACCTATTAAAACCTGTAGCCCTTAGGGAAATGGTCAATACCAAATAAACTGATAGGATCCTAGAATATATTAGCCAGATGAGAACCCTTAACCAAACGGTGCACTACCCTCTAGACATCTGCCAGAAGTAGTTGGAGTAGGGCTTAAAAAGAGAGTTGAGACAAGCTATAGCCTTAGAAGGCTAGGATCTCTCTCCTTCAAAATGGGAATCCAAGCTTATATATGTAGGGCTAGCTATAGAGGATGCAGAAGTAGGGATTATTGAGGCCCAAAAAGCTAACCCAGCCCTATTAAAGCCTAAACAACCTAATCATCATAACCGTAGCTAAAAGGATAAGTGATAATCTAGGAGCAACCAGAAAACTAAGCTCCCATATGTTACTAGGAAAGAGCTAAAATAGGCTAAGAAGAATTCAGCCTTTTAGAAGTGCCTGTGTACATCACATAAAACTGAAGAATGCTTTCTAGAGGGCAAGAGCAATATTCTATAGCTAAATACTAAGAGGGTGGCTAAGTGGAAGGCTTCCCTAGAACCTGAAGAGGATGAAATCTCCTGGACATAAAAGAAGAGCAAGGGGAAGGAGTAAGTGACATAGGTAGTAGATCTTCCTGAATCTTAGAAAGAGGGGGATGATATCCCTATGATTTGAGATTGTTGCCAAAATTTCCTTTGTCCAAAAAGAATTGTTGCATTATGTTGCTTTCTTAAGTTTTTGGAATTTGTTATTTGTGCCTTTTCTTTCTTTTTTTCCTTTTAAAAGAATTGTTCACTTTTTGCTTGCTCAAGTTTTGAAATTTCTGTTAGGAACTGGTGCTATATAGTGATAAGCTATGGTTCTTAGTAGGTAGGCCACTAGTATATAGGCTTATTTTATGACTGATAATACCATATTTTCTTTATCTGAGGATAGCCTGAAGGCTACAACATGCTGGTCAAATAACAAACTCCTATTCTTTGCCAACATTGTTCCTTGACTTCCCATACCCTATAAACCATTTCTAAATTACCTTACTCTTATTTATCATATAGTAAGCTCTAGCCATGAGCTTCGTAGGAGAGATTACGGAATATATCAACTATATCTATTTTATCATCTATAAAAGAAGGCCCTGCTCAGGGTAAATATGTTAAGGTTCCAGTGACTCTTTGCTGGAAAACTCATAATCTCATAGGAACTAAAATTCATACCATTACTACAATTACTTAGCATAATAATAGTGCTATAGAAGCTATGATTAGCAATACCTTGCCAGTTCCAAACATCAAAAGAACTATCTCGGTTAATGTATATACCTACAATAGTTCCTGCAAGAAGGAATAGTACTACACTCTTAAGCTGTAGATGCAGATCCTTAACCATTACAAACTCATTGACTTTGATGTAGGCCCTACACATTTGGATGATAACATCTATATTCCTGTCAAGTAGTTCTATGATTATGAGCCTTATATCACCTATGATAAGGCAGAGTTACTCTCATTTCCTTTAGAGAAGTGTCAGAAATACCTTGTAGCACCCAAGGTGGAAATAGTATCTGCCTTCTCTCTACTTAGCGATGATAACTTCTACACAAACAATCAAGCTATTAGGGGTGGATTAGTTGAGTAGGTATACCCCAATTAATAAAGCTGTTGTTCATCATTAGTGCACTACCATGACAAAAGTACCTATTTGAGATTTCTCCAATATGTTCTTGCAACCCTCCTATACCTCCTCTTCTCCTGTATGTAAAAGATCTAAGCAGGAACAAATCTTCCCTTCTATCTTCTCTAAATATCTCACCTCTACACTTCCCCCTCATAGGGAGTATGACTATAAGATTAACCTGAAGGAAGGAGCAATACCTCCATAGGACCCTCTATATAAGTTATCCGAAACTAAGCTCTACACCCTATTGGAGTACATTACTAGGATGATAGAAGAAGGCAAGATCTATCCTTCTAAATCCCCTAGAGGAGCTCCTATCCTCTTCATCAAGAAGGTAGATAGATACCTTCACCTCTATGTAGACTACCACAGCCTTAACAAGGTGATCATCTAAAATAGGTATCCCTTGCCCCTGATGATAGAACTCTAGGACTGCATTAGTGCTCCTTGTTAGTACTCTAAGCTTGACCTGAAAAATGGGTATAACCTCATTGGTATAGTAAAAGGAGATGAGTGGAAAACAGCATTTAGAACTAGGTATAGACAATTCAAGTACCTAGTCATACCCTTCACATTGTCAAATGCACCCTCAGTCTTTTAGGAGATGATGAACACCATATTCTGGGATCTTATAGACCTTGGGGTCATCATTTACTAGGATGATATACTCATCTATATACAAACAATATAAGAGCATGATCACCTGGTCTAGGAAGTTCTCCACTACATAGATGAGAATAAACTGGCCCTGAAGGTCTCTATATGCATTTGAGCAGTTTATAAACTAGAGTTCTTAGGCTTTGTGATCTTAGACAAGGAGGTGTTGATGGCAGAAGATCAGGTCAAGATAGTCTAGGAATGGCTTATTCTATATACAGTCTATAATGTCTGCTTATTCCTAGGATTTGCCAACTTCTACTGGATCTTTATCAAAGGCTTTTCAAAGTTATCAACCCCTATAATGAATCTTACCAAGAATGACCAGCCATGGACCTAGGGCATTAAGGAATAGTTCACCTTCAATATACTCAAAGAATTGTTCACCAGTACTACTATAGTAGTCTACTATGACCATGCTCTCCCCTTAGTTGCTGAAACTGATGCTAGTGATTTTGCTATTAGTGGTGTCCTATAGCACCAATTCCCTGATAGATCCCTTCAACCTATAGCTTTGCAGAGTCAGAAGATATATCTACTAGAATGCAAGTATAAGATTTATAATAAGGAGATACTAGCTATAGTTGATTGGCTATATTATCAATCAAGGTATTAGTGTTTAGGATCTGCTGATGTAGTAATGGTCCTAGATGTTGGAATTCGAACAAGTACTGGAATCTTCATACGTAGTATCTATAAAAGGGAATTCGATTATCTTAAAGTATTCAGAAGAAATTCTAGGGGCACAGATATTTTTGTCATTTCATGGTTGTATTACCTTTTGAAGCTGATACCTGAGGGGCTTGTAAGGCATGTAAGAGCGTAATACCTCTATCGCTTATTTATTACAAGGAACGATACCAGTTCGGAACAGGGTAAAAACCCTAACCCTAACCCTTCTCCGGAATGAACCGAGTGGCAGGGCAACTTCGGATTCCACCTGATGTCACATGAACATCCAAGATTCCCAGATTCCCAGATTCCCAGATCTTTGAGTCAACTGTGATAAGCTGTGATGAGTAAAATACAAGCTATGTGACTTTATCCAGGTACGTCTCCAGCCTGGAAAAAAAAAAATTTTGTGGAAAGGTCGATAGGGCCTGTTATTGGTAAAACTTCAGGGGAAGTGGATGGAAAAACAGTGATGGTCCATGAAATTCATACGTGAAAATTACCGTGGGTTGCCCAAACAAACTTCACCATAATGTTTCTCCTCTTGCTCCACTTCGGCATTCGCTTGGGTACAAGTTTATCGCTCAGAAATCCTTGAGCGCGAATTATGCATTGCGTAATTTGTACCAACAGTGTGGCATCCCTGAATGCTGTCTGTGATAGAGAGCGCAAGTGTTCC
The DNA here is from genome assembly GCA_016880775.1 of Phymatotrichopsis omnivora. NCBI lineage: Eukaryota > Fungi > Ascomycota > Pezizomycetes > Pezizales > Rhizinaceae > Phymatotrichopsis > Phymatotrichopsis omnivora. The sequence continues at coordinate 1,092 of JABYPW010000492.1, read as the reverse complement.
GTCCAAGCCTATCACAGAGCCGTCGAGTTTCAGGCCAATAGTTGTCGAAGGGCAGTGCCTGGGAACAATCTCCCTCCAGCCACGTACCAATTGCCTGCGCCACAAAACTAGAACCGCCTGACAAAGCTCACTCGGCAGCAATGGCAATGGCGTTCGCAGGACATGATACGGTGACTCCCACAACACACCCATCTCCACCAGACGACTCATCCACATCCAGTGCGGCCGTCTTCTCCCCCACCTACTTGCCTCCACCCCCGTGCCCTCCGCCTGCTACGTAGGCACCGACCCCGGCAGCCGCGTGCCCAGATCCGGCCAACAACCTCACCCCCTCCACACATCCTTGTCCGCACAACGTCCGCGGGCCCCAGCACCGCCTATCCAGCCGCCCCATCCAGTCCCCCACTGCTCCCATCTCGCAGCCAGAGCTCGTGCTTGCCCGCTCGCTTGGTCATCGATCACTGTCCTACTATACGTATGCCACAATCTCCACCGGTAGACGTCGATCACCAACAGCCCGATTACCCCGACTCCCGCTCGTACCAGAAGCTGCCCGACTCGCCCACAACTCCTGTTCCGCCGTCCAACGACCGAGAAGCCCCCAAAGCGAACGACAATTCGACTCGACTGCAGCACCTGCAGCAGCAACAGCAGGACGATCTCCAACCGGACGAGGTCGACTCCAACGAGGACGACGCCGTGTTCGACGTTTCTGCTCTGCGAGCAACAACAGGCTACAGACGTAGTGGATCGTGGGGCGCGAATCGTGGTATCCCTGGCGGCGCAGGACTTCCTCTCGTCCACAAAGGTATAGGCTTGGTGAGACGCGAGCCAGCTATCGGAGGATCGCTCGAAAAAAACTTTGGCAGGATCAGTGAACTAGCAAGTGCAGTGTCTGCCTCTGCCTGCGGTGCAGGCGGACGAGCGAAGGGTGCCGAATTGGCGAACTCAGCTGGTGGGTGCTTCCTTGTGCGTTTTCGTGGTCGGTGAGGCCATTTGCTCTGGTGATCGCCTCGAGAGCCGCATCTACCTCGATGGCCCTTGTTTAGTGCCGATCGCTCTGCTGCTGTCACTGCGCCTCCCCTCCCCACC
>JABYPW010000491.1:0-24882 GCA_016880775.1 Phymatotrichopsis omnivora | reverse complement strand
AAAGAGTAAAATAAAATGAAATGGAAGTTAAGCCTATGAAGGAAAGAACAGCGGCGAAGGTTGCACCATTGCTTCTACAGTTTCTTCTCCCTTTCCTCCAATATAACCCACAGATCCGAGATTAACATTTGAAAGTGATTCACCGCCTTCAATTCCTTATCCGGATCTCTCAATTTGAAATCGAATCTCCTAATAAGCTATCCCTCACACACAGAAAAGTAAGCTTCAAGCTCTGCTCTCTTCACTATCCCCGAATCATTACAACTCCGGAATAACTCACCTCGACAATACTCTTGTTAATCTCCATCATAGCAATATTTTTTCCCAAGCAAACCCTACTTCCAGTCGCGTATCCAAATGGCCAATGGTATTTATCCATTCTCTTAGCGCGCTCGCAATCCAACGGTAACCAACGCTCCGGAATAAATTCGTCCGCGTCTTCTCCAAATACCCATTTATCCCGATGGGTTATATAGGGGTTCATGGACACCTCAGTTCCACCGGGTACAGAAACCCCAGGAAGTATCTCATACCCTCCTTCCGGAACCTGGCGGTACCAATTCCCTCAAAAACTGGGGTATACACGCATCACTTCCTTGATCACCGCCGTGAAATACGGAAGTTTTGTGGTTTCGTTGTACGACACTATGGGACTTGAAAGCTTCCCGGACGCAGCGGCTTCCGTTATCTCCGCGACGAGCTTGGAGTATACTTGGGGGTACCGGCCGATGTAGTAAGTTGCAGCCATGATCGCGGAAGCAGTGGAATCGGACCCGGCGAGTACAGTGGTCATTAATTCGCCCGTTACATTCTCGAGAGGGATGGGAGTACCGTCAGAGTTTGTGCATTGGAGGAATTCGGTAATCAGATAGTGCTCGTTGGCCGGGGCTGAATTGTTTTGCATTGCGGTGTGACGTTTCTGCACAATTTTTTCCGCAAACTATGTTTTTGGGTAAAGAGATGTTAGATTTTTTTTTTTTTTTTTTTTTTTTAAAATCTAATACTGAATGTGCGGATTCGTAATGAAACAGCAAACTTAAGCGTAGTGCATAACTATATCCTGTATTGCGTTTTGGTGAAGGATTGAGATATGGGCCAAGTAAATCGGATTTCATCAAGCGGACAAGTGTAGGAAAGTAACCCATAATACAGATAAAGGGAAACGCTTTCTTTTCGGGTAGAAAAATCTGGGTGTTAGCCTATCCAAAGATGCTTTGCGGTAGAAAGTATAAGTTGGGATGTTGGTTACTCAGCCGCGGGAACTAACATGTAGTTCTTTTCGAAAATCATTGACGTCGCCACCCTTTTCCATGAAACCCATTTCTTCACCGTATGATACGTTGCTGACTGTTCTATTATTGGTACCGATGTCTTTCTAGGTTTATGGGGATATGCAGGAAAAATCAAAGTTTGATTTTAATGCGAAAAAGATGATCCTGCAGTGAGGGGGGATGGAATCGCAACGTTGCTTACCAACATCCATTGTCAAAAAATGTGCCCAGTCAGACATGTCGAATGTTTTCATTTCTCGTAATTTCTCCAACCAGTGCAATTCATTCTTATCAATTGTCGCCTCATATTCCAAAACCGAGGACATCGAGTACTATTATGTATGAGCATCATCGGCAAAGAAGATAAAGTATAAGCACGGAACCACGATGTGAATAGAAGGTGCGGGTTGGGAAAAGTTGTGCCCTGCTCGATGGGAGGGGGGGGAAATCAAGGCAAAGTAGTGGTAAAGAAACCTACCACGCCAGCAACTCTCCTCCTTAACCTCCGGTGCTGTTCCACCGATCTTGCCGCGAATGTATTATAATCAGCGTCCTTTGTCGTTTCTGCGAATATCCAGTACCAAGTATTTTTCCCAAACTCATCCTTTTGCCGATGTCCAAAGATTGGTTCCAGAGCTCTAGAGTCGGAGAATGCTAGGCTGTTGGGTCCATCACGGAAAACAGGACCGTATTTTTTATGCAGTGCAACATCGTGAAGGTGTTGCTTTCCAGTATTAAAGACGGAGACACGCCAGAGAATTGTTAAGCTTGCGAAGACTAAAGAGCAAGTATACATCAGTCTTATTTAAATCGGGCAAATTACTGTGTCGGTGATTGCGAGCTGGCGAAAACATAAAAGAAGAAAGTTTATTTTTTACTCACAAGGCCCTGGAAACTTGCTCAAAGGGTGAAAGTATCGCATGTAAACGACATAGTATATCACTCCGGCTGTTAAAATGTGGAGATGATAGACTTTTATCGCTTCTAGTGACTTTAGTATCAAGACTGCCACAGCTGAATTCGAAACATCCATATTGCCACGGTCCGAGCGCCTTAGTTATCGCTTGGTGGTGGGGGGGAGAGGCAAATCGCTCCTTCATATACCTGCGGTCGAGAATTCAAATTCAAACACAAACTTCTAAATGATTAAACCCCGCTCTCGGCCGCATTGCAACACGCGGAGATATATGGACTTTCGTACTTCTGTCATCAGTACCCGATAATGGAGTAAAAGGTCAAGGGAAAACGGCGATCAACGTTACACGTGCCTATTGGGAATCCCGAGCTTATCCGCCGGCACTCGCTTCGCGGTATCAAAGAGCTTGATAATATTCTTCAAACAAGTTCCGTCTTACGCTTGGCTCCGCCAGTAGAGTTGAACCGTGCATTTGCTTATTCCGGCTTATGCGGAGAGGCATGCCTGGGTGTCATAATCTTTGAAGACGCTTACTACAATGTGCGTGATCATGGAAGTCGTCGGGCATCGTGGAGCGAGAACGGAATGTGGAGCCTAATTATACTTGAATCGCATGCAACGGACAGGCTCAACTCGTTTGGGAACAGAGTTGTGATATCCAAAGCTCAATTATTTGCAACTTCACACACACTTTTTTGCTCGTTTTTGTTTGGGAGACGGACGTCCTTTACGTTGATGTACATGTGCGCAAGCGTACGGGGAAAACAAAGGCGTACTCCGAATTTCGGGGATGGGTGCGGGGTGCGGACCCAAACTCAGGATCTTATCGAAGACGAAGGATCGGTTAGACCTTGCACGCTTGCATAGCCTGGGTGTATGTGCTCTACACGTACTGCACTTAAGTACATGTGAAGTGTGGAGGGCGTGCCTTATGCAACCAAAACGGGATATTGATATCTTGCAAAGCCGCATAATTCACAGTAGTTAGATGCGTATGGCTCCAGCTGTTTTGCAATTGACCCTGCGTGTTCATGCGCCAGCAGCGAAATGGAGTTTGCAGCCAGATGACAGGCCCTAACACCCAAGTGTCGGGGCCCTCCTCCTATCTCCTTCCTTTTCCCATTGCTGGTTATGGCAATTGTACATGTACGTTGTCGAGCATGTCAGCGCCCAGCGGGTCGTTCGTCAATCTATCGCCCGCTCTGGGGCCGAGCAGAAGGAGTTTGAAGGTTACGGTAATCGTGTCCGTCAGGTCTGGCGTGTCGGGAGAACGGTGAACGAATCTTTTGTGGGATGTTTGGGTCGGTCTGCTGAGGCACTATGTGAGCTTGGGCATTTTATCCGTGGAAGCGCTAACACGATGATACCCTTGCTGTTGAGGCGGAAAATGTACGATACCTATTTTATTCTTCGGGCTTGCTTCCTCTTGAGAAAGCGAATATATAACCAATGCTCGGTTCAGGAACTCTTCCTCAACCCTCCTCCGCAGTATTCTTGCGATTCTTATCGCCTTCTCGGAGTTCACAAGCAATCACTCGGTTGATAATAATCCGGCGATGGTGCCGGAAGAGAACAAGTTGACGTTCTCCGCATCTTGGCGAGCGCGCACTGGCCAGGTGATGGCGCTGTGCAGCATCTGCCGAATACTTTATCCGTCCTGTCAACTTACCAGGCACACACACTCCGGATACGCACATCGTACCCTCGCTACATATCCTGCTCGGTCCTGTTCGCTCCACGTTCGCCTATAATCGCATACATATCATGTCCGCAAGCTACCGTTAAAAGTACCATCTCTAAACCTTTATCGCCTGCATTGCACGACGTCAAACATGTCAGCCGCAACGGAACCGCTTCTCTCCGAGAAAAAGGATATCGCAATCTCGGACGATGTCGACTGTGAAGATGCGCCTGAGATCCCGCAGCGACAACCCTCCCGACGACGACGGGGAATCTTGTTGGTAAACGTTGTGTTTTGGGCTCTTGTAGCTGGATACTTGTTGACCACCAATCCATCCACCTACTTCCGCAACTCGTCTCCGAAGGCAAAACCCACGGACTCCCTGCCGAACGACGGAACTCGCGAAAATGTGCACGATAAGCCGAAGCTTAACGTTGTTTCAGGAGGCTGCGGTCCTGAGGAAATGTCGCGGGAGTGTTTAGCTAGCTCTTTGGGAAACGCGAAAGATCCTCTACACCGGTATCGGATTGCGGCCGCCGACGAGAAATTACGGGTAGCGACGAACGAGACAACTCCGGAGCCGATGAAGGTGTTTGAAGTGTATCCACCGGTCCGCGTCGGGAGGGACTATCTACCGGATTGGAGAAATAGTGGATATGAGGTGGATGAGGAGAGTGAATGCACGATGACGTTGATGGAACATGTTTTTGGGTGGAGTTATGGAATGCCTTTTGTCGGTTGGTTGCCTTTTCCTCGCGTTTGTATGGTAGGAATTGACGAAATGTGTCGTAGGCGATTATGATCCACCGCCGTGCTCTTGGACTCATGTATTGTTTAATCTTACGGTCACATCCGCTGGACGGCAATTTGATCGTCTGGCATTGCTGTTTTTGGGGGATTTGGAGGTTTGGAGAACGTCTACGGCGGAGCCAACATGGTACGGGATTGAGTTTGGGTATGTTCCCTGGCTGTTTTAGTTATCGGAAGGTGGAAGCTAAGCTTCATGTAGTTATGTGAAGGATATGACTGCGTATACTAGTCTCTTGAAACAGCCTCAGAAGATCATTTTTGATCTTGGGAATCTCCTTGATGACACGTAAGTTCTCCCTTTTCCTACTTATTTATAAGACGCTAAAGACACCAGCTACACCGGTTCCTTCAATACGACCTTAACCGCAACCTTCTACACCCCTCGTGTCAGCTCCAATCCAGGAGTTCCTGTCATCCCGCCCCCCAATCCAGCAACCCAAATTCTCGCCATATCCTCTCAACAATCTATCAATGACCAACCTTCCGCATTCCATATTCCTACAGATCGCGCAGTCACGAGCCTAAGTCTCCCGCCAAATACCCAACGTGCCATAGTCTCCATATCCGCCTCCGGAAACTCAAATGAAGAGTTCTGGTACACGAACGTTCCGAGTTCTTATACAGAGACATTCTCAACGACGTCTCCGCTACCAGGATTCTCCGCCTTTCGGGAAATTCAATTATGGGTGGAAGATGAACTTGTAGGTGTTGCTTGGCCATTTGCGACTATTTTTACCGGCGGAATTAATCCGGCGCTTTGGAGACCGGTTGTAGGGATTGATACATATGATCTTGTGGATTATGAGATCGATGTGACACCATTTCTGCCGAATATTCTCTCCGATGGAACTGCAAAGACATTTGAGGTCAAGGTTGTCACGTACGATGATGGCACTAATGGGATTTCGACGAGTCTGGGGAACGATTGGATTGTTTCCGGCCGAGTATTCATCTGGACCGACCCCGACCCCGAATGGAAAACCACCGGCAAAATTTTGACTCAAGTGCTGCCGGAACCGCAATTTACACTCGAAACAGCATTGTCAGCGGGAAACGAGAGTCTTGAGATAACTATGAAAGCTTCGAGATCGCTCAGTGTCGTGTCAACACTCTCCACCTCCTCCGGGATTAAAACGGCAGCATGGAACCAAGGTCTTTCTTGGACACACTATGACCATCTCTGGGATTCCGGGAATGCACAATATGTCTCCCAAGTTACAACCGGAGCTGACGCTTCCATCGGGAGCGCAGTAAAACAATATTCGTATCCCTTGATTGTCAACGCTTCTTACACTCAGGATTCGTCAAGCTTCCAGATATCCGCGGACGTAGATCGTGGCCTGGGAGTAAAAGGAGTTGAGGGTGGATGGGTCGAGTTCTTGACGTACTCCTCGAAGGATGAGGTGGAGGCGGGAAGGGGATTGACGGGAAGCCTGTGGACGAGACAGAATGCAACGGGGCTGTATAGTAGTTTAGGTTTTGTGGAGGGTCGGACCGGGCAAGAGATGATGTTTGGGGGCGTGCCTAGGAGCGTGGAAGGGGTGGGAATTTATAAAAGGAACGTGGTTGCGGAGGCAGGAAGTGTGGTGGAGGATGTGGAGGTTGTTAACGGGAAATTGGTGGGGAACTGAAGTGTAGGTAAAAAAAGGATGGGAGGAGGCACGCGGCGGCGTTTATTTTTTGTTTGCTTTTGATATTACTTTGCAAGCGGGTTTGCGAGCGGGAGGTTGAAGGCGAATTGGGATGGTATTTTTATGTATGGGTTGACTTATGATAGCCGGAGGGGATAATATCCTTGAAATTGACGAATTATTGGAAGAATTTATCATGTATTTGTTTTCGGAAGTATCTGAAGGGAATTGTGTAGCCTTGAATCGCACTGGTTTGACATCTTGAGTGGAGAGTTTCAGAATCAGGTTCTATCGAGCTGATGAAGTACAAACAGTAACGAGATCAGGGCGAAAGAATGAATAGTTTATGATAAGCTTTAACTCCGGCGGAAAAAAAAGGTACTCACATGGATTTTTTTGCGATGAATGATTGGTGGTGGGTCATGATATGAACTTAGTCAGGGGCATTTTTGATATCTAACGCATTCGGTATATTTAATAAGAAGAGGTGTAAATTTTGAGAGCATAGATATTAACTTCATACCTTGCGGAGGAGAGAGGAGAATTCGAGTGATAGCGCGTGAACTGGTTTGCAGGTGCTACGGATTAGGTATGAAGAATGGGAAATAAAACGAGTTGTGGATAGAATCAGGATTGTTTACTGATAGTAGGTGGAGGGTGGGAATTATGAGGGCTTGGGGCTGAGCCGGAGCCTCCTCAGCGGGGTGGGGCCTGGAAAGTGACGATATGTAGACGTTCAGCCAATATTACGGGGTCTACAAAAGATGAGTACGCATGTGCTTTTTTGGTGTAGAGATTTGGCCTGATGCGTGGGAATTGGGGGAGGCCGAGTGTGGTTTACAGACATACAGCTGCAGCTTGAATTTTTGCTACACTATATGAGAGGGATATTGTATTACTGCGGTATTAATACTAAGCTACAAGCACAGTTCATGATATTCGGCGCATGCTTCGGGATGATGCGACAAGATTAGGAATTGTATAGTGGCGGCCGGATTCGGGAGGATATGTTTCGCTTCTTTGCTTGAGTTGTATTTGTACCATAAAAGTACGTTGTGATATGTACTGGGAAGCACGATTTCATCAGCCCATATGCAGTCGGCCGTTGAGAAGTAGTTGTACAGTCCTTGTACATTCAAATGGTTTTGTACTTGCATGAGGACATCGGACGAGGAACAGTGGATTTTGGAGGGCACGAGAACGGTATTTATAGCACTTTATTTCTCGTTTCCCAGAGAGCGAGTACCGGTGATTGGAATTCTCATATCGACCACCAACTACTCGGGCCGCAATAACTATTATCCGTTTTAACTAATACACGCTCGCTCCACTCTTCGTTGTCTTAGTTCCATAACTCCCGAAGGCTTGGACCTTACACTAGACTACGTTATGTGACGTCAGCTACACAACGGATGGAATAAGAAGGAGATCGCAGCCGTGTGTGAAACGAGGCGTTTTTGGTCACGAGCACTGCAGCAAATTCCCGGCAATTTAATCCGATAGGTTACTTCGCAGATATCTGTATACATCCATCGGGGACATTTGCTAGCTGATGTCCAAAGGTTCCATGAAAAACCGCTCCCTTTAGCCTCGTGAAGCTCTCTTGCGAAATTCACACTTTGCTCGGGTACCGCAATTTGCATATACCCATATGTGCGTGTAGCACATGTACTTGGCTTTGGGGGGTAGTTACGCATTAACTATCATGTACTCGTGCACCGAGTTTTCAAGGGCGAATGCAGTGTACTCAATTTTTGCATGTAAACACCTCCACCACCACTACGCATACTACTCATTCGTAGCGACTGGTAACTGAATATCAGGGCTTATGACACAGGCCCATTACAAATGTCCCAACATCGCAGCTGAGACTATCAAAAAAAAAATTTTCTGCTACTCTTCCCGCCCTGCCCTAGCCGCGGCTGGTCTGGGCCCCCGTACTAGCGCGGCGCGACCGCCCCCCCCCGGTCCGGAAAAATCAATTCGGTGATATGGACCCCGCGCCATGCTTATGGCGAGCATAGAGGATAAGATGTATTCACAATCGGGGGCGGAGGGGGAGCGTGGAGGTCGCCGCTCTGGGAGGCGAGGGTTCGGTGAAGGGGAGAGAGCATGAGTCATTTATAGTGAGAACGCTCCTCCCATCCCATCCTGATATTTAAATGTGCATTATATTCCGGCAAGTACAGGGCTGCAGCTGGCGACGGAGAAACTGCATATACACGGGAAAAACGATTGCGGCTTATTAACTGCGAAACGATAAGGTTTATTTGTATACACGCACTGCGAAGCGGGTCGAAAAGTTGGTTTGCTCTTCCGTTTGTGGTGAACCTTTGGGGAATGTTTGGGAGCAACTCGAAGTGGGCTAACATTTAATTTCAGCTATCTCCAATACTCAAAGACTCAGGGCGGAGTTTGGGCATCATATCAGAAAGATATTTATCCCCAACAATTCAAGCACAAACGTTAGGTCAATCACGTTGTCCTAGAAACTTCCACCCTGCAATTGCAATCGATACTGACTCAAACCGTAGTCATACCACCATCAATCCTGAAGGAGAGAGGGGAAAGAACAAACTACACCACAATGAAGACCATAGAACCTCTCATTCTCACTGCAAATACCTTCAAAATTACTGTACCTTTCTCCTCCACTACCCACACTCCACCACGTACCCCAGCCTCTGCCTCTTACCCCGTATCTCCCGTAAGCACCGCCAATACCTCACCTCCCACATCCCCTAGTCTCAAGGCCAAGTTCTTCCCTATTCCAGAGGAACCCCGTCATCTCCAAGATCCCCGATTTCACAGCTATCTCGTCGGTGTCCGTCTAATAGTCCCCGGCAGAAAATCAACCCTTGCCGGGAGATTTGAAGAAGAGTACAGGGTTACTGTTTGGGTTCCTCCAACACCGGAGGAAGTTGCGGAATTGCGGGCGAAGGAAAGATGGGAGAGAGAGACGAAGGAGAGGAGAAGAAGGGAAGTAAGGGAGGTGGAGAAGATTGTGGACTGGAGTGGAGTGGAGGGACTGTGGAGGAAAGAGGATGAAAAAAGTGGAGCGGGGGATGTAGACGCGGAAGAGGAGAGGGAAATGTGGGAGGTTACTGCGAGGAAGACAAAACTCAAGGTGGAGAAGGAAAAGGTAAAGGAAGGTGTGAAGGTGCTAAAGCTCCTCGAAGTCCGAGAAGAAGGGAAATAGGTAGTAATGCATTTCCTTTGCTGTTTTGTGGTTCATTGGATTTTCGCGTTTTGTAATGTTTTCACTTGCTGCGCATGGGCGCGATTCACTTGGTTGCTTAGGTCTTGTTTGTTTTTTTCGTTACGTTCTTAAGAATTTATTTTGCCATAATTAGTGTACGTGTGTTGCGAGGTGGGAATTTCAAGCATTCTGTTGTCTACACGGTGCATATGTCCATGAATGGAACACCTACCAATAACGGAATTCTCCCATCTGATTCCTCGGACTTGACAAAAATTTTGGACACGTACACATAAATTTTTTTTTTTTCTTAAACACCAGTAGGGTGGTAGCAAAAAGAGAAAGGAAAACAATGCCCCCACAAGTTCTTGAAAATGGTGATCCTCACCCGTGCCCATAATGAAAGAACCTCTATCTATCTCCAAATTCAACCTACTTTCAAACAGGAAGTAAAGTAATTAGAACATGACTAGGATTAACATAATAGACCTATGTACAGTACATTTACATGTACATGTACGTTTTTTTTGTTGTATTTGTTCAGCAGCGAGGTTACGACGTATTTGCATGTACTGTACGTTACAATTATAGAAAAAAAAAAAAGTGGTGATCTGATAATACAAGCAACTCTTGGCGCCCCTCCGTAGGTTCTTTATGACGAGGATTACGGTGGGGGCTCCTAGTCACGGAGCATTTTGAGCTGAAATAACAACACACTGCCACTTGGAATTAAACCACAACAACCACAGCCATGAATTATTTAAATAATAAAAAGGATTTCTTAGGTTATCATCCCAAATTACTATTTTACCGATTCTTCGTAGCATTTTTCGTTGTCGAGAAATAAGCGTCCAAAGTCCCCTACATTTGTATTGGTAGAAAGTAAATGCTCGGCCGGATAATTAGCCAAATGCGGTAATGTCAAGAGCAAAATTACTCATTGAGAAAATGATTGCCAATATTATATGAAGCCTAAAATTTCATGTTCTCTCTTTTGCATATGTCCAATAATCGTATCTGGCCCTGATCGCGTCTATACCACTTACGTTAACTGTTTTTAATACAGAAGCATTTATTTGGAGGCGGAACAGAATTTGCGGGAGCAAAAGGGAAGGCTGCAAGATGAAGTGGAGGCTTATCTACATGGGCATATCTTCTATCCAAGTTCCTCTGTGAGTTGAATTTAATTGAGAAATATTGGTGCTCGGCAAACTGGTTAGTGAAAATTGTACGTTTTTCCCCGGCAGGTCTCCGGGAACTCTGAGAATTTTACAAATACCGTTGACCAGAAGAAAAAGAGAAACGTAATTTGTGCTTGGTAATCACCAAACCAAATGTCCGCTTACTCCGGGACTAGGAGTCCCCCACCATATTCTTACCGGGAGATCTCTGAAAAGACTAGCATTCACAATCCACCATTGGCGACATAGTACGCCGAGATTGAGACTGCAAAGACCCAAAAAGCGTGATATGCGTTAAGGGGTTTCCTGTCCTAACGCATTCGCGAGTGCAAATCAAAGCTTTGGCTGGAGAGAGAAAAGGCGACAGAGGGATTCCCCATTATGTAAAGAACCATAGGGTGGGGGTTTCGTTGCGTGTAGCTGCTGAAGTCCGAAAGCAATCGTGTACCAAGAACGTCCCTTTCAAGATAAGTTAATTCGCCGTGTATCTATATGCAGTATATGTGCCATTGCTGCAACAACGATATACATACGTTTTTTTATTCGCTCACGATATTTATACGGAGCTCTTGCGGCAGCTTGTTCTGTAAAATGCTTCTTGCAGATATTGACAATGATAATTAGTCAGCGGTCCGCTAGGAAAATCGTGCTCAGTGATTTCAAAGCAGACATCCATTTTTCCGAATTCTTGTCTACGCCGACGCGGATTTGCCTACCAATCGGTCCACATGAACTGATCACGTCATAGCCAATCGGCGCATAAGGAGAATTTGTACCTGAACTGACGAGTTCGCTCGGTTTTGGCTGCACGTTATTTATTTTCTTTTTGTGCACGTTTTTCTCCGTCCACTACTTTTCGCGATTGCCACTAACTACGCCTGGCGTATGTCGCAGCTTGCAAGGAAATCCAGGTATGGTTAGCGACAGCATACAAACATACTGCAAGGATTAGATTCCCTGTCCTTTGGCGGCTACGATTCTTCCGGGGAATAACCGGGCCTTGCTATCTAATGTAGCGTAGCTATTTGAATTTGTAAGCAATTGTGACATCGGGCAATGTGGATTTCTGCGAATTTCCACTACCCTCGCTAGGCGTTATGGCATAAGGAGAAGAAAAAAAAAAAAAAAGAGACATATTCGTCTATAAATTGAGTTCTCGTCCTCCTCTTCCACTTCCTCTCCAGTCCAAAAACCCACGCTAACACTTGCTAAATCAATTGCAAAATGTCGCCACCTGTAATCAAGAACGTTCCGGCCCAGAATGTAAGTTTATCATGTTTGGAACGTTTTCGACTGCCCTCGGAAACTAATTTTCTATAGATCTCGTACTTTACCTCTTTGCAAGGTAGCTCCCGTGCTTTGTCTACGCGCCGTCAACATGTTTTCCAGCAACAACGCCAGAAACAATGGTACTGACTTTGCCCCAAGATCCTCCTTCTGGTACCGCTTTCGACCCACAGCCTGATGGCTCCCACCCTCCTACACTTTTCCAACCCCTCACTATCCGCGGGGTCACATTCCAAAACCGTATCATGGTAAGCTAAAGACCCGCATCATCAAGAGCTGCCGCAGCTGACATCAATGGCAAACAGCTTTCTCCCCTTTGCCAGTATTCCGCCGAAGATGGTCATATGACTGCCTGGCACATGGCTCATCTCGGGGGCATCATCTCCCGGGGCCCAGGTTTGGCTATCGCTGAGGCTACCGCTGTTGTTCCCGAAGGAAGAATCACCCCCGAGGATGTTGGTCTGTGGAAAGACTCCCAGATTGAACCTATGGCGAAAATTGTTGAATTCGCGCACAGTCAAAGCCAGAAGATTGCCATTCAATTGGCGCACGCCGGCCGGAAAGCCGCCACCGTTGCCCCTTGGTTGAGCCATGGCGATATTGCTGTTAAGGAGGTAAATCGAACTGGTTCGGTGAGATAAAGGAACATTAAGCTAACATTACAGTCAGGTCGGAGGATGGCCCGACAACGTCAAAGCGCCTTCTGCCATTGCATTCAACAAGAGACACTGCCAGTAAGCCAATTGCACTCACAAAGCAATAATTTGACTTGAAATTGATCAGTGGTTAGACCCATCGAAATGACTATTAAAGACATCGAGAATGTCAAGAAGGCATTTGTCGATGCCGCCAAGAGAGCTGTCAAGGCAGGATTCGATGTAAGCTTCGTTGTACCCTCCACGAAATGTACCGTCTTAATATAATCAAGGTTATCGAAATTCATAACGCTCACGGTTACCTTCTCCACGAATTTCTGTCTCCGGTCACGTGAGAATATCCAAAACTGGGTTAGGGTTATCAGAAGCTAATAACTTGTAGCAACAAACGCACTGACCAATACGGTGGATCTTTCGAGAACCGTACCCGCTTGACCCTTGAGATCGTCGACCTTGTTCGCGCCGCCATTCCCGCAGACATGCCTCTGTTCCTCCGTATCTCCGCCACCGACTGGCTTGAGAACGAACCTTATGAGTCGTGGACCGTTGAGCAAACGTGCGAGTTAGCCAAGATACTCGCCGACAGAGGGGTCGACCTCATCGACGTTTCCTCTGGCGGTAACCACCCTGACCAAAAGATCAAGAGTGGGCCCGGCTATCAGGCTCATTTCGCGAAGGCGGTTAAGGAAGCCGTTGCTGGCAAGACTTTGGTTTCCGCCGTCGGAAGCATCACCAGCGGAGTGCAGGCTCAGAAACTCCTCACAGCCAGCTATGCCGATGTTATTATGAGCGGAAGGCAGTTTCAGAAAAACCCCGGATTGGTGTGGAGTTGGGCTGAAGAATTGGGTGTTGACATTAACGTTGCCAACCAGATTCGGTGGGGTTTCGCAGGAAGAGCTCACCGTCCGAATAACCTATCAACTATCCCTTAAAACTGTACTGGTGTAATATGAAATGATAGATATCCAGAGTGTATATGATATCAGGAAAGTATGCATAGTTTAGTTTCCAACTCGTGAATTGAATAGTTAAGTTTTTTGGTACCTCCGAATCCCCGGCCCTCAATGGTTGGCATTGTTATCATATATATAAAACATAATCACTATTACTATCAAGGAACTTCATGCACCAAAAGAAATATAAAATATAAGTAAAAAAAATAAAAAAAAAAAGAACTATCGTAGGCAGCGCACCAGTAAACGGGTGATAAAGCATGGTCTCGCACTCTCGTAACCCTAACCCCTACAAACCACAAAGGTTAGGGTGCTTTTATCAACTCTACGTAGTACAGACTCTTGCAATTATGACAGCTCTCAAGGACAGAGTCTGTCAGCTGTACCGGTTTAATGGTCCACCGCTTCCGTCGTGCAATTCAGCCATTGCCTCCCCACCCGTTTCCCCCTTCCTCAACTGCCACCAAAAAGACTCTCATCGGCTCGTCTATTTGTGAGCCTTCGACATCCATTGTCTCAAAAGCATCATTCTTTCCATTTTCGCGTGCTTTATTCTTTGCGACAAGTTTATGGTTTGACCGTCGCGGGTAATAATACGGATTTCGCTACCCAGGGACATTTTAACCGAGAGTGAACCGAGGTTTGGACATTTCATTCCGTACCCGCTGACTACTTGCTTTCAGACCTAGCGTCTTGGGGATGAAATGATGTTCGGAAAGCGCGGTACAAAAGATTTCGAACCGCATTCTGGTGGACCGCCCCCGGAGGCGCTTTTCGCATCACCTGTAATTTACCAAGATGAACCGTTTTTTATTACTGTGCTTAGCAAAAATGAAAAATTTGGGACTTTCAGGCCAAAGCGCTCGAAACAGCACTGTATAACCGTTGTAACGCTTCAGCGGTCTGAAGGCTCCTTCGAGTTGAAACTTCAGAGACCGCTCAGGAAAAAGGTTTTTGAGGGTGATTGAGCCTTTAGTTCCCTAGCCATTGGTGAATTGACAGTCTTTGGATGTCATACTGAGATGTCGGAGCTCAGAGAGTTCATCATTTGTAGATGAATTCAGCGTCATTATGTACGTAGAACCGTTCACTAACTTTGGGAGGAGGTAGACAGGATCTGAATTTGTTGTTTGCTGAGCTTAGATAGGATGAAAAACTGACCCTATATTGTAACAACCAGTCAGCTGTCTATCTCCCGACCTAATGAAATTTGCATAAACGAAGCAAGCATATCAGCATTTTGCACCAATGCATTTGTAAAAAGCCCCTACAGAGCAGCATCACTATACATTGCATTCCGTATAATGAAAACCTTACTGACATGCTAACAAAGGTCATACCATTACTCGCATTTATGCATTACCGGAACATAGTCGGAAAATATTGATTTCCTTATTTTTTTTGGTGTTTCTTGCATTTCTTATATTTCTTACATTCCTTTTCTTAAATATCTATATAATTTGATATTTATTAGGAATTGTTGGAATAAACATGTATAACCATTTTGTTTTGTCACTATTGCATTTGCTATTTTATTAGCTTCCTTTTGTATTTTTCAGTCAATATAGGGATTAGGGATTTGTGCCATTATCAGTAGGGCCATTTCCTCCTTCCTAATATTTTCCTTATATCTGTCAATATTTTTTGTGTATTATTTGCTTTTTCTATTTCTGTTTTTAGGCATTATATTTCATGACCTATTACTTAGTTTTCTGCTCACCAGTATATATATCATGAGCTTTTGCCCATACTAGGTCTCCTTTTTCTTTTTTCCCTTCAGCTCCTACAGTTCTTATCTCTTGTATAATTGAATACAAGCTATTCACCTTTCTATCGACTATATATGTCCTCTCAACAAGTTATCTTCTTCTACCCTCCATGATAAGGTAACTTATCTTAGGGGGAATTACTCTCAGGTTAGATCTTATATACATATTAGTATACTGTATATAATGTTAAGAATTCCCCTTATGAGTTAGTTATTAGTCTCCATCCCTTCTATCCTAGGAAATACAATATCCTAGGTAGGATATCCTATCTCTATTGAACTTCCTATTTTTAATCACTTGTCATGAAGATAGGGCATTTATACTTGATTAGGAGTAAGGACATAGTCATACATTGTAGGAGCATTGGGTGTGCACCTTCATTCACTAAGCGCTATCAGGGTAACCTTCATATAGCTATTAGGGTCATTGGTTGCATTTGCTTACATGGACTCAACCAGTAATTAGGGATAGGATATCCTATTGGTACAAGGAACGTATAGAGAAGTTTCCCTATAACATAATCCCTTATATGTTTTATTTTTTTGTCTTTTTATTTAAATCATATCACATCATTTCTAGGTATAAGCTGAACATGCATCCTCTATAGATATGGTATAACAAAACCTATAGCTACCTCAGTTTTCAAGTATGACCTATAAGGCAGGAGAAAAAGTGATGAAAAAGGGCCTAGTAGTAAAAGAGTGAAGAGAGAGAGGTGAGAAAGAGTAAAAGAGAAATACAAATAAAATACAATGATAGTCATTATATATAAGAGGAAGGAATAGGCCTGATAGAGACTAAGAAAAACAAAGCAGAGTAGTAGGACCCTATCCTTTCACCTTAAGGAGGTGAACCTTACAATACCTAGAAAAAGATATAGGGAAAACCAAAAGTACTAAGTATATTGTAAAAGGGAAATGTAATTTATATTCTAAAAACATACTAAGTAGTAACTAAAGTCCTTCTATAAAATAGAAAAATAAGAAAAGGAGAGGAAGAAGAGGAACCTATAATTCTATTTCCTCCTTATACTTAGCATAGTCCTTAGGCTTATCATCTTTCACTATAGCAATAATATAAGCAGGGTAGTATAGGTTATTAGTAGTATAGGCACCTTTACTATTTATGCATTTGAGGGTATTATACTTGCATTGTTAGCCTTTAACCTTACCATTAGGGTTATTATAAGTGTACTAAGTTAGGGGATGTTTTGTAGTATAGTACCAGTAAATATACTTAGTTGTGCAATGTATATTTGGTGATGTCTATACTATGTGCAGTAGGCGTAATAAGTGGTATTACTAAATATGATATACTGTTCAGTGTTTCTATTGTTATTTAGGATTGTGATACCCTTAGAAATGCAGAAGTAGTTGTTATTAACAATAACTATAACAACAATAGAATAAGCCTTTTTGCTAATAAATTCTCCTTAGAAATAAGCTAGTAGGGGATTTATGCAAGTAGGTCTCTATAGTTAAATATCTTAATCTCCTCTTTTATCTTATATATGTACTCAAAATCAGAGATAACAGAGACTTAGGTTAGCACATTATATATGATTTATTTCTTGTATGAGATATTACAGTAAAAACAAGTAGTATTTTGGAATAACCTCCTAACAGCTTCCTCAATAGTCACTTTGTAGGTAATAGCTTGTTAGGTAGTTGTATTCTGTATAACAGAGAGAAATATATTGTAGGGGATAGCTTTTTAGACAGATCATATTTGGTAGGCAAAGGGAGTATTTTTGGAGACAAGAGCCTTATTGACTTTATTTTGTACTATGATGGGGTTAAAGTTAGCGATTTCTCCCCCAAGGTTGAACATTAACTTAAATTCTTACTTAGCTATGTAATTAGGGGTAGGAGCTAAGGAGGTGGTAGAGTTCTATAGTATAGAACTATCTTTACTATTCTTCTTGATAACTTTAGTATAAGAGTGATTATAGAGATTTACTGGGGTATAGGTAACTATAGTATTACATAGTACTTTAGTAGTTGAAGTGATTGAAAGTAGGGTACATTAAGAGGTGAGCTTGTTTACACCTTTGGTAGTTTTAGAGGTCTCTAACTATATCTTTTTAATAGATTCAGTAAGAGCTAGGTTAGGGAGAGCAGGGGCTATACTTTATACTATAGAGGAGTTATAGGTAGTAATGTCTTCAAGTTTATTGAAGTGCTATTCAATCAACTGTTGGCTAGCTTAGAGAGAAGGGAAAGTATTATTAAAGAAGTCCAGTTATGTTAATTGAAGTATAGGCTAGCAAGGAAGTGAAGACCTAGTAAAACCATTACTGGTGTCTCTTTCCCATTGCCATAGGTTGAACTCTGAGTAGTAGTAGGTACTAATGAGTGTGATGGTGGTGGTAGCAGCTAGGACTTGCTACTAAGGGTCTGCCTAGGTACTAACAAAGGCTAGTCATTGCCTCTATTTAGTTAGGGATAAGTCATTACACCCTGGTAGTCCTGAGAAAGGTAATTTGCAGTTTAACCTAAGGTTGGCTTAAGTTAGTCTATGGACTCCTCAGCCTATTATTATACCTACCTGTGTACCTAGTGTATGCTCAGGGTATTACACCTATACCTAATGACCTAGACCTACCCCCTGATAAACCTAAATGGGAGTAATAGAACCCAGTCTTTGCAATTAAATTTGTATACACATCCCAGTTCTATAGCATCAAAGTCAAATTTAGGGAATCAAAGTAAGCTAATTGAAGTATATGGATATATGAATGTTACCCTAATAGTGCTTAGCAGATGAAGGTACATCCTGATGCTCATATATATACAATTAGTATATGCTCTTAATTAAGTGGAGAAATGTCCTATCTATAAATTATTGACTATAGGCTAAGATTACAGCTAATTGAAGTATATAGCAGATGAAGGTACATCCTAATGCTCCTATGTATTTGACTAGTATATGCTCTTGATTGAGTAGAGAAAATATCCTATCGATGTAATAGTTATCGTAGGCTAAGATTACAGCTGATTGAAGTATAGGGGTAAGGATAGTCAAGTGGTATAGCTGTCCTAGTATTATTGTGTGGTAATGTATAATGTCATAGGTTCAAATCCTACTTATGCCATACCTTAATACTATGGTTTCCTAGTTGTTCATGGGTTTTATAGTATAAGTGAGTTTTCCCTGACTGTACATAGTTCGGGGCGAGGATGGTCTAGTGGTATGGCTGTCCTGGTGTCGTTGTGCGGTAACGCACAATGTCGTGGGTTCAAATCCCGCTCGTCCCATTCCATACCACGAATTACCGGTTGGTCACGGGTTTTGTAGCGTAAGCGAGTTTTCCCCGACCGTGCAGGGTTGCCTAATTACTGGTTCAGTCCCTGTAAGCGAATGCGACCGATGATCACAATGGCCATATGAAGGGTTACCCTGACGGCGCTTAGCGATGTATCGCTCCCTCTCTACTTAGGCCATTCTATTGAGTTAGCAAATAGTGCCGTCCGGTAGATGAGTGTGACCGATGGAAAAGAGTATCGACTGTACATAGTTCCCTAATCACTGGTTGAGTGCATGTAAGTGAATACAACTGATGATCATAATAGCCATATGAAGGTTAACCTGATAGCACTTAGCAGATGAAGGTACATCCTAATACTCATATGTATATAACTTGTACATTCTCTTAATTGAGTAGAGAAAGTTTCCTGTCTAGGCAATAGTGATTATAGGCTAAGATTACAGCTGATTAAAGTATATGGGTGAGGATAGTCTAGTAGTATAGCTGTCCTAGTATCATTGTATAGTAATGTACAATGTTGTAGGTTTAAATCCTACTTGCACTATACCTAAAATACTATGATTTCCTAGTTAGTGGCAGGTTTTATAGCATAAGCAAGTTTTCCCTAACTGTACATAGTTCCATAACTTCTTCTTTTCCTTTAGTCACTATTGTACAAACAGGGTATGTACATCCAATTAAGGACAAAGACATAGTCACATATATAGGAGTGATACTTGCTAAGCACCATCAGGGTAACCTTCATATGGCCATTGTGATCATCAGTTGTATTCCCTTACATACACTCAACCAGTAATTATGGAACCATGTACAGTCAGGGAAAACTTGCTTGCTGTGATGGATTACCCTATATGGAATGTAAAGACTTAGCAAAGACTACCTCAGGTATACTTCATAAACCTTACTAAGTAAACTCAGATATCTTAGCTAAATAAAAGCTCAACTAAAAGGTAATCCTTCCTACAAGTTCAGGGTAGGCTTTATGTAAAGAGAGAGAAGAACAAATATATTCTCTAAGGCTTAAAGACAACTCAAAGGTTTTCATAATGGTGACCACAGAGAAGACAAGGTAGCTATATGCTAAAAGAAGGAAGGAAAGAAAAGACAAGACAGAGAAAAGATGCATGCTTAAATACAACTTCCTTCACATGAGATGATGAAGAGATGAATAATAAAATCGAAATCTAAGGACACCTTTTACAATCTAGACTATCCTTCAATTCTGAATCGCCGAAACCTGTAGAAGAGTCTAGAAAGGACAGGACATGATTAGTACTTGATTTGACTATGATCACATAACACTCTCATGGGCCTTACTCCCATTCAGTGCTAGTCTCTCATGATATTAGTCTGATGGCCCAATCATAAACTCATGGCTAACTAAGCCAATATCGTATTATGTCACCAGCTGATCATATAGTAACTGTAGGGTTAACTTCCTACACTTAGTCAGGGCTGATAGTAAAGCCACATTATACTACATCATGTAATAAGGTCATGTGATAGAGGATCGTACTCCACAGTACTTAACATAATAGTGAAGGGGGGAGAAGGTATACTCACATGTTGATAATTTAAGTATAACCTCTATTATAGTATAGGCTAATGGTACCAACAATATGACCACTACTGGTGTTTATAACACTTATACTACAAAACTTATGAGTAACTAGGAAATTATAGTATTTAGGTCTAGTGCAAGTAGAATTTAAACCTATAACATTATACATTACCATACAATAACACTAGGACAGCTATGCCACTAGACCATCCTTGCCCCTACATAGTTCTATAATTACTATTCAGTCTATATAAATAAATGTGACTGATGATCATAATGGCTATATAAAGGTTACCCTGATAGTGCTTAGTGAATGAAGGCACATACCTGATACTCCTATATATCAGACTAGTTGAGGCTCCTAATGCAGTATATAATGTTCTGTCTGTAAAATAGTTACCAAAGGAGTGTGCTATAAGGCTGATTGAAGTAAAAGCAGATAAAGGTATACCCTAAGACTCCTATATATCTGACTATATCTTTTTTCTTAATTGAATATACAACCCTATTTATATAATAGTGACTGAAGGAGTCCTAAAGTGTGGCTAATTGAAGTATTTATATTGCTGAATAAAGGTTATCCTAATAGTGCTTAGCAAATGAAGGGATATACCTAATGCTCCTACAATATGTGACTATGTCCTACTCCTTATTGAGTATAAATACCCTGTCTATATTGCAAGTGATTGAAATTAGAAGTTAATTGCAGCTAATTAGAGTATTTAGACCTCTTAGACTTCTTCTTCCCCCTAATACATTATAAGCAGAAACTATTATATGTGCTGCCTGAGCCTAGAAAAAGACTACACCCTCTATACAAAAGTATAATAATAATAATAACTTATACACCCCTTAGCATGCCCCCCAAATATGAAATGATAATCTAGTAGGGAAACAATATCCTATAGGTACTGAATACTAGTCACTGTAGATAGGTTAAGAACCCCTACATTGCAACTCACCCTATTCTCTACTATATCTCACATCATGTAGGAGAGTTTCATAATACAGTATAACTATTAAAGACAAAAGTACTTTTACTCTCCATTCTCAGAGGTCCTAGGAGTGCAGGCTACCTAGAATATAAGTTAGAAAAAAAAATCACAACACTTTAGATAATATTATACACTTATCTAAAAAACCAGTTCACCTATCTTAGCCCAGAAGTCAAATATTAGCTAACCCTAAAGCTTCTAGAGTAAGAACAAACTGTAAAAACTACTTACCTAGACTAACAATCACTTAGCAAAAGTGCACAACCAATGGACATTGATAAAGTTTGCATAGGAAAGGAAACAGATGGAGATAGTAGAGAATTTCCTTTATTTTGAAGTAAAGGCAGGAAGGTGGAGTATTTCCTTTTATCACTCTTTTTCTTTTTCTATCCTGTATCCTTTAGTTATATCTTTACTATTAATTGAGTCTAAAAACCCTGCTAAGGTTATAGGATATAAAATATAAAAATAGGGAAATAAATTATTACTGATTGAAGGATTACCTTAATGACTAACTTGTAGTAAGTAAGTAAAATAGGACTTAGGAAGTGATCACTTATAAAATTGTATCAGAAAATATGTCTTTGATGAAATTAGGGAGAGTTTTAATAGAGGATAATATTTGCTCTATGAGGGTAGAAGGATGATTATGGACTTATAGTATAATTAACTATTATAACATATCATAATAGTTATGTAGTATTAAGGTTTTCTAAATTTAGTAACCAATTATATTGTAAGATAGAGCATTGCATAATCCCTCATATAGAAATAACATGCATCTTACATTCTTTTCCCCACTAAAAATCTTCTATTTCTAGCAGCTATTAATATCTAGTCAAGTAAGATATGTAATTCTAAAAAAATTTAGCTTAAAATTCTTTAAATTATTAAAAATATATTTACTAAACCCCCCTACTAGTCTATAAGATATTTAACACTATTATAGGGGGAGATATATTCACACTATTAGGTTATACATTATAGCCTTACGCTGCATACAGATTCTTTTATAAACTTTTAGTGAAAAGTGATTAGTTTAGAGAATAAAGAATAAATAATCATTGTCTATTAGGTTAACCAATCAGCATCCTTCTTCCAACTCTTTTATCTTATAATTGAAGAACATAATACTATAGATATCTTTTGTTTTCAAATACTATCATGATATTCCTTCATCCTTGGCTCTTAGATAGAGATTGGTACTTAGTACATATAGTAGATCAAATATCAACATAGCCTCCCCTTCCTCCCTTTCCTTCCTCATCCTCCTATCTCTTTTCTCCATCTTATAAGCTAAGTGAGAAGCAGGATACTTTGCTAAGATCCTGATAGACATTATAATATCATACCTCCCCTCAGCTCTTAAAGTGAAGTATCTACAAGAGATAGATCTTTGTAATAACCTAATAGCACACGCAATACACATAGCCCTCTCACTATAGTTTCTAATAGAAACAATCCTTAGGATCACCTAAACTCTAGAGATTATAGTGAACCAGAAAAATACCATTATGGCTAACTAGAATACAATGACCTAAAGATACTAAGATATGTGTAAATAAGTCTCTGCCCTTGATAACAATCTCAAAGAAGTTAGGAATACCCTTAGAAGTAAAACCATACATAATACCATTGAGGAATCCCTTAAGAAAATTGACAAAGCGAATAAGGAGAACTCAAAAAAGGTGAAAAAGATCATCAAACTGAATGTCACTAGAGAAGTGCTGACTGTGGGCACTGCTACACCTTAAAAATAACCTTACTCTGAGTCCTCTTATATGTAAATAGTATATAAATCAAAATGTAACTAAGCTACAGCCTCTATTCCCCCTCTTATAGTTTAACCTAGTGACTGATACTACCCTACTAGCTACAAGTGAGAAAAAATTATCATAACTACCTCTAAGATTAGTACTTTTAACTTAGTTGAATTAAGGGATGCTATCAATGACACTTTATCACAAGCAAAAGCCCTGACTCCTCTCTATATTATATCTGTCTACAAGAACAACCAGTACTCAGTTATTCTCACAACTATAGAAGATTACTGCTATAGTAGTCCTCACTTACTGCAATAAAATCGAAGCCAGTATCAAAGAAATATTCTATATAGCCTCTATTTAAAAGAATCACTGGTAGAAGAAGTACTTGGTACACAACATCCCCTACTCTCATACTAACCCCCTTACTAAAGCAGACATGTTCTAATGGGAAATTAAATACTTCTATAAGGGAGTTATACTTCCCTAGACCCTACAATTTTTACTCTAAGAATTAGATCACACTGGAAAGTATACTTTCTCCTTAGTAATTATGGTCATTGATGATGACAATAAGTAAAGAATCCTTAGAGGACTTACCATCCTTACCTTTAATTGCTAAGTTAATAAGTATATTCTATTTAACTTAGCCACATGCTGTACCAACTGTTAAGAATTTGGACATCATTAAGTAAGATGCCAAAATACCCCATAATACAACATGTGCACTAAAATACACTATACCTCTTATCACAATTACAGACATGATGACTGCAAACAATAAGGAAGACTTTGTAATAACACTGTCCTTAAGTTCATAAACTACAAAGGAAAGCACACTGCCTCAAAACCCTCCTACCCTGCATTTATCCAAGCAAAAGCCCTAGTAGGTACCTGGAAGGAGGAAGCTATAAATGTCATGATGGGTAGTGTTAAGGGACCCTAGTTTCTTTTCTTTACTTTTATTAATTTCCTTTAGCATCTTGAAGGTATCTGCATAGGAGGAATAGGTCTTTTCCTTTGTTCTTGTCTACTTTATTCTTTAAGTTTTCTACTACTATATATTTACAAGAGTCTACTAGTTAGTCATTATAAGGTTCACCTTGCTAAGATCAGCAGATGGGAGGGCTTATTTTATGGGACTATTTTTTAGCACTTTTTTGACTGTACTTGTACTTATGTATATTTAGTTATGATTTCTTTTTTTTCTTTTCTGTTAAGAGGAGGGATAATGGGTGATATACCATTATCTTAGACTCTATACAGATAGCCTAGTAGTTAGATTATGAAAATTAGTTTAGGTATGAATTGAACTGAATAATCATTATTATCATTATCTATTATATTAACTACATTGTAAATTACTATATAGAGATCTCTATACTATAGTAAATACAGGGAAATTCAGGAGATGAACCTTGAACTAGAGAGAGTTATTTCTATTTATTTATTTAAAGGTATAAAGTTTGTAACTCTTACCAGGTATATTACAAAAAACTATAATTAACATAAATAATCTAAAACCTATAAAGATGTAAAGCATACTATCAGTTTAGTAGTTCTGGTATAAGAATATCTCTAGAGATAGGATATATGTGAGATGTAACAGATTACCCTATATCAAACATAGAGTCTTGGTAAAGATACCTCAGGTACACTTCACAAATATTACTGAGTAAACTCAGATATCTTAGCTAAATGAAAGCTCAACTAGAAGGATATCTTTCCTACAAGTTCAGGGTAGACTTCTCAAGTAGAAGAGAGAAGAATGAATATATTCTTGAGATTCAAAGATAACTCAAAGGCTTTTACAATAGTGATCGTAGAGAAGATTAGGTAGCTATATGCTAAAGAAGGAAGGAAAGAAGAACTCTAAGACAGAGCAACATTTATTCCCTGAACTATACCTTTTCTTCTAGTTGGGGGGGGGGGGGGGGGGGG
>JABYPW010000490.1:0-24883 GCA_016880775.1 Phymatotrichopsis omnivora | reverse complement strand
GCTTTTTTCTACACAATTGAATTGACACATTATTTTCTTCCATGAAACAAATCCCACCTCTTTTGGCCAAATTCTACGCCTTTGCAGCAGCTGCCTTCTTCGCCCTCACTCCTCTGGGCTTCTGCTCCGGGATGGGCTTGACGGGCCTCTGGGACCTCTTGACAGCGCTGGCACGGGCAACGGCCTCCTGTAAAGCTGTTAGTCTGAGAATCTCGGAAAGTTACGGAAAGGGTATCATTCCTGGCGGAGGTCGGGACTGGACGCATAATTAGCACATGCCGTATAAATTCGAAGACAAAACTACGCTTCTTACCGGTAGTAGTGCTTCGCGGTGGAATTCACGATTGCGGCGTAGATCCTACGATTAAGACATTCATCAATACTGTGACTTTCTCCTTTACCGAAACAACGAGCCGCAGCTTAACGCTCTTACTTGCGGTTGGTTTTATTCTTGCCAAACTCGACAGTGTTGTAGAAAGAGGCAGGTTTGTTGGCGTGCTTCTCAGCGTTCTTCTTGGTGATGACTGTTTAAACCATTAATAAGGCATTGTGTATGCAGACCTGTGCTCTCCGACGTACGCGTTAATGCTCCCTTCTCGTTAACCTGAACACCAATAGCCTAGAAATTATCGATGTTTGTCAATCTCGGTTTCTGATGCATTTGGTCTCGCAGTTCTAACCTTTCCATTGGAAAGACCGGAGTACTACGAGAATTTCCATCAGCAATTATCCACCATGACGCGCTTCCAAAGGGCTATACCTTGCGGCTGTGCTTGTTGGTAAGGTTCAACGGCTCCTTGGAAAAGTTAACGCGGGCACCGGGAGCGCCGCGCTTGACGATGTAAGAAGAGTTGTTCCTGCAGAAGTGTTAATTGGTCTGCGATAAAGCGGGAAAGATAAAAGGGAATATTTGTTTCGCGTACCGGGTGATGGCCCATATTAAATCGTCGCTGACGTTCGACATGATGAAAGTAATGTGGTATTTTTGGAAAGCTAAAATTTCATATTTTTCAGCCAAAATAACCGCACCCCCCCTTCCCCCCGAAAAAAAAGTTGGATCTCGTGCTATAAAGATCTTTTTTTTTTTTTTTTTTTTTTTTTTTTTCTTCAACAAAAAACTAAAAAAAATGGTGTGGAAAATAAGAGTATTTACTGACCTTAACTAATATTTGAGATGCTAGAGCGTCAGAATGTCAATGAAAATTGTTAATGCCATTAACGTAGTCTCAATAATTCGTGGTGCCCCAAAATGTGTGGGGACATCGTGACAGCAGCTAGGGTTTATCCTAACTAATAGCCCAAGCCCTGAGCCCTAATTATCAAAACTGCAAATATTGCGGCTCAAAATTGAAAGAGATTCCGCCGAGATTTCAGCCAACGCTAGAGCACCGAAACCACGAATCTACTCGATACAGCATATGAACCAGTTTCTAGAATCGTAAGGTTTATGGCCAGGAAAGTAATGTTCGTATGGTGCTGCTAATATATCCCTTGGTTTGATGAGACAGGAAAATTCGTTGCTACATAGTCTAAGTTAAAATTTACCGTTACAGTTTAGTGTAGAAGTGGTGGCCGCTGATTAAGGTGACTAGAAGAATCCATAATGAAAGGCTTAAATTATTAACAGTTGCCAGTTGAGAACATTAAATTGGGAGCCAAATAAAAATCAAAGAATAGATATGCAAGACTCTTTTACCAATTAGTGTAACTTCCATTCACTTTCAAGAAATCTTAAATTCTGACAACTATCATGTCTACAAACTTATTAAATAATCAAAGATCTAGCTTTATATAGTCTTTGACTATTTATGCCTTTCCCTCATAATCTCTAAAGTCATTCCCTAAACTATTTTTAAATAATAGCTAAAATATAGTAAAATCTATGATAAATTCTACTCTCCAAACTTTCATTGCCTGTATAATTTCTATACCATTATAGTTAAAGTATAGAATATTTTCCAAGACAAATAGTTGAATATATTAAAATGTATAGTAATGTAATCTTGACAAAAGATCTATATATATATATTTAAAAAATATAGTATTTATAAAATATAAATATATTCTGTAGAGAGAGAGAACTTTACTCTCATTTTCAAGTTATAAGTAAAATATATTCTATAAGTAAGAGAAAGAGAGAAGTTTTTTTCATTTTCCTATATCAATTAAAGTAAGGATAATAGTATTAGGCAGATAATTTTTTTCCCTGTAAATACCCTATATAAAAAATATATATATAGCTACAAGCAATAATATAAGGTAGTAGAGAACACCCTAAAGTCAGGATACCTTCCACTCAAATTTGCTCCTATAACTACTGGTATGATGATCCATGGCATGCCATAAGTAGCCCTCCTAACTGATGAAGCAGTGGTATATATATAAGTCTCCAACTAACTCCTTACCTCTACTACCTAAACTATAAATAATGTATGATAAGTTAAGTTCAAGAGTAGAATCAAAAAATAATTCTACTTATTAGTGATCAAAGTACACCTGACAAATATAAAGTTTTTTAGCATAGCCTAAGGAGTCATAACCTATAACTAGTATAGAAGGATATAGCTCATAGACTTATTTACCCTATTTACCTAGTTCTAGAAGATTAGCTACCCCTATACTAGATACATATAGCTAGTATAGCTCTGTGCAATCTATTTATTAGCAGATGAAATAAAGGATCACCCCTACTAGTACATGCATATATTATACCTAGAATATGATATTATTGAGGAGAAAATATGTAGATATTACTGATATACACTAGCTATATAGAGTAAGAATAATCTAGTGGTATGGCTGTCCTAGTATCATTTTATGGTAATATGTAATATCATGGGTTCAAATCCTACTTATACTATTTCTTAATACTATATTTTTGTAGTTGGTCATAGGTTCTATAGCATAAGTAAGTTTTCCCTGACTGTACATGGTTCCTTGATTACTGGTTAAGTATATGTAAGTAAATGTTACCAATGAATATAATAGCTGTATAAAGGTTACCCTGATAGTTCTTAGCAGATAAAGGTACATCCTAATAGTCATATGTATATGACTATATCTTTGCTCTTAATTGAGTATATATTCCCTGTCTATACAATAGTAACTAATAGGAAATTAAATCCTACACTAGCTATACACACTAATTGTAATGGTATATTAATATATAACTTCACTACCTACCCTATAAGGAAAGTAGCTTTCTAAGATTTATAGACTATAGTTTAGTAGTATAGGGTAAACTATATAGCCTAGCTATATGAATAGTTACCCTAACAGTGCTTAGCAATGTATCGCTCCCTCTCTCAGTTAGGCCATTCGATTAAGTTTGCAAATAGTGCTGCCTGCTAGAGTGTATGACCAAAGGAAAAGAGTTTCAACTACATAGCCTAAAAATAATAAGTATCAAATCAAGATAGCAACCCTTAAAGAAATAATGGGGATATCTAAAAGCTTCCAATATGTAATTAAAACTCTCAAAATGGTAATACTAAACTGCATAGGAAATAATAGAGAATTTATTAACTTTATATAAAACTAAAAAGAACTACACTATATTATCACTATACAGGAAGCATACCTCTATAAAGGAAGACTAATGAAGTTAAGAGGATATGGAATGGTATTACTATAAAAGAGGAGGATAATAGAATGGAAGGCCTATGGAGTAGTAGTTTATATTAAAAATTATATATTAGAATATTTTTCTTTATTTCCTCTACCTATTCTTTAGGACCCTAATATTATTCCATTGAAGTTTGAATCATAGAATACTTCCTTTTCCTTTTCTTATATTATATGTTATTTATATACTAGAGTAGAATAGGCTAGCTTTGTCTAGAAGATATTCTAAAATCATATAGGCTATAGGATAGTACTAGGAGATATGAATACCTATCACCTATAATATAGCCCCTTCAGATCATACCAATAGTATGACCTGTAGTATAGAAACTAGCTACTAGAATAGGTTATGAATATGGGATATATATATATTTCAATATACCTAGAGAAATAACTTATAAACACTTAGCTACCTAATAGAATATAGTAATTGACCTCATCTTTAGCAGTAAGTACACCTATAATCACATAATACCTCTAGTGGTATAAAATGATATTACAAGCAACCACTATATAGTCTTAGTAGATGATGATGATGATTATTCATTTCTATTTTGACTATGTGAGGCTACAGATTTCACAGATTCTCCACCCATAGTGCAGAACATATCAGGGCCGTCCGCATGTAGTCCATGACTATGGCGTATCACCCTATCGCAAACAAAAAAGAAAAGAAACCACCTATTCAAATGCCTTCAAAACTCCACCAAAAAGCCTAAGCGAATGACTAGATACATGATAAAAGAAAGTATTGTCTATCTCCTCTACCTCGAAAACTTCCTACACTAGCTCCAGGCGATAAGGTGACTCGTAAGTGTTGTGTTGGCGCCGGCAGGCGCGGTCACATGAGCTAAGCGAGCTGGCGATGTAGCAATTAGTAGGTTTTGTGTTGTTCGCAGTTGAACATCCTACAGGAGGGGGTATGTATGGTCATAAGGTTTGGGCAGGTTTGTTTTGGGGGTTCCCGATTCCGTTTGTTGGTTTTGTATTATCGCCATGGAGGGGCGATATGGGGTGTTGGATGCGATTGTAAAGGTCACTTAGGGGTTTGTGCGATCGCTCCAGGGGGCCTGGGCACCCCTCATAGGAGCTCTGAGAGTGTCGCAGTAGGGGGTGTGGCAGGTATCGTGAGACCTCACTTAGGCGAAATACGGCACAATCGCGGGGCCGGTAGGGGGACTCTCAATCTGTCAAGCGGGCCATCGCTCGACCTACAGGACACTGTGTTGTCTCACTTGAAAGGAATGTGTGGTGTGCGCCCATTGTTGTCGCACATGTTTGGTATTATGTTGCAGTATTCTTAGCTAGCTGAGGCCAGGACTAGAGATAGTTTCTGCTCAAAGGAATGTGGGGGGTAGAAAGAATGTCTTGAGAGGCCTGATAGTCTTAGTAGAGATATATATATAATCCTTAGAAATAGAAAAACTTGTTCTAAAATTATATCTCTTTCTATAGTATGACAAGGATAAAAAAGACCTAGTATACAATAAACTTAATAGTATAAATATAATATAGGATAAGATTGGGGACTTTAAAGAGTATGTTCAGAGGAAAATTCACTAAGTCACTAAAGGTCTATATGATATAGTGCTAAAGAAACATATCATAAAGTACTCTAAGCCCTAGTAGAACATACCATTTACCATTACCTGGAAGGACTATAACTAGCAGGTAAGAAAGTACAACCATAGGTACATCATAAAATCCAAATAAACTATATTATAGAACAAATACTTTTAACATATTTAGTAAGCAAAAGACTAATACTAGAATACCTATATAGAAATTATATATATGATATAGACCTCTAGAATTATAAAACTCTCCAAATATCCACTAATAAGGACTATAAGCTAGAAATAACTATGGCAAATATAGTATAGTATAAAACATAGCTTATCAAATAACTCTTCCCCCTAAGACCCTAACCTAGTCTCCCTAAGCCTAAGTATTACTAGGATATGTATAGGGTTATATATAATAAGATGATATAAGCCCTATAGAAAACAAGGAATATAGTACTAGGACTAGATAGTATCCTATATCTAGTATAGAAACAGGTTGCTAAGAGATCCAACTATATACTAACTAGCCTTATTAAAGAAATCCTAGGACATGGATATCACCTATCCAATCTCAAGGAGTCACTTAGAGTTCTTTTAATAAAACTATATAAGGAAGACTATAGACCTGTTAAGTCATACTGAGTAATATCCCTCCTCAACTCACTTTTAAAAGTAGTATAAAAAGAAGCATATAATAGGCTCTATAGCTATACCATCAAGACTGGCATGATATTTAAGTAGTAGTATAGAGTGATAAAATAGTTTAGACTTATATAGGCAATTAGGTTTATCTTCATTTTTCTAGTTAGTAACTTAGGAAATTTGGTGGAGGATTTTCTTTTCTTTTTTCTTTTCCTTTTTCTTTTATTTTTCTTTCCTTTCTTCTTTTTCTTTTACAACTTTTCAGAAATATAAAGCAGGCCTAAGTGGAGGATTTCTTTACTATTTTCTTTTCACTAGTTATATCTTTGCTTTTAAATAAGTGTAAATACCCTGCTAGAGGATTGAGGATATAAAACTAGTAATATATGAAATATAAGTGTATAATAAAATGGTGCAGAACTGTACATATAGCTAATAAACTCTTCTATAAAGTTTAATCAAGTATGATGTCCTATCTATACAATAGTGAATGTGGGGAAGATAATATCCTCTTCTATGAAGTCAACTACCTATAGTAAGTAGGTTATAAGGTCTCTATATGATTCTTCAACATCTTGGGTACATTTTATAATATAGACTAATAAGAACTTCATAACTAGATAACTAAAAACAACACCCTAGAGTACCTTACAAATTGGATCTATTCCTTCATAATAGATTAAGGACTAAGATGGTATACCTAGGAGCAACAGATATATAGCATAAAATATAGTCAAGAACCCTGTAAGAGTCTACCATCTCCCCCCTCCTCTTTATCATATATATCACCCTCATGTAAAAGTATACTAAGCTATAAAGTAAAGGTTCATTTATCAATGCTTTTATAGTAACAGTATCATCCAAAGCATAATATGATAATGAATAAAAGTTAGGTATAGAGTATAGCTATATAGCTAACACTGCAAAGCTAATAAATATCACATTTACACCCCATAAAATAGACATCATATAGTAGGAAACCTTTTATAACTACCTAGAAGATATGCCTACTAATCCTATAAATATAGCTGTATAATAATAACTCTAATAAAACTGGCCAGGTATATAGGATACTTCTGTAGTAGAAAGAGAATCCTATATAAACATTACCAAGTACAACTAGCATAAGTAAACTGCAACTTCTAGCTCATATAAAAAAATAATAGAGTATATAAAAGCCTAACCCTACATAACAGATACTAGTTATTTATAGCAATATTGATCCTACAGATAATATATAGAGTAAATATGTTTAAACTAGATACTGCTATAATCAAAATGCTCATAACCTAATTTCTTAGAATAGGTAGGTATATCACTGGATACCAAAGTACTATAAATATATACTTATCTTGTCCTCCCATGGCCACTGATGTACGGACGGGGCATCACACTCAATTAAGAGCATATGACATACTATAAATATATACTAGGTCCTAGCATAAGCAAAAATCCCTCTACTATAATTATAGATCAGATATGTACATAATAGGTATATAGTATAGATAGCTAGAGTTTTCTCTGACCATATACATATATGTAAGTGAATGTGACTGATGATCTTAATAGCTGTAGGAAGGGTTACCCTAATAGCACTTACCAAGTTCATTCCTATATTATGCGAATATGTCTTTGCAATTAAGTTTGTATACATACCCTATCTATATATAGTGAATGAGGAAACACTATATACTGGTATAGATAGCAACTATCATAGAGTAATACCCTGTAACTAGAATCGTAATAAAGACTTTCCACCTAGCAAAAATAATACAGGATAATAAAATGCACTGTAATGAAATCTACTGTAGACCTTAAGCGATGTCTAGAAATAGAACATACCCAATATCAAGAAAATAGGATCAAAGCCCCCCCTGTATATTAACAAAGCTATGAGGTACATTATCCTATACCTAGAATCCTTAAAGGGCTTATATGGAATAATACTACAAGAAGATATTAGAGTTTTCCTGTATATATTTGATGTAATAGGAGACTCGTTAAGGATGTAGACACAGGTATAGGCATAAGAAGATTCGTAATAGGGTATTACTAAGTGAACTTAGATATCTCAACTGGTAAGTTATAACCGCTTATATATTCTACCTTTATCAAGGAGTTAAGAGGAGATAGAGAATTTATAGAAGAGAAGCAAAATATATTTTTAAGCCTCAAAGATGGTATAAGACTTGAGATGATGGGTAAAGAGAGAAGAAGAAGAAAGAAAACACATTGCTCATCTACTCCCTCTCATATACCCATTTCTGACCAAGTAGCTATAGAGAAAAGGAAATAAACCCCATCAAAACATTCCATCAAGATTCCCATATTCTTCCGCTATTCCCTAGAAGGAGATCAGTTTCATGATCGGAGAATCAGAGAGAGGTTTGGTATAATCATTTATGACCTTCAGAGGAAAAACTCTTTAAGCCCTATCCTCTAATAATACGACTAATTAGCATATCATAATGAGATTATAGTGATAAGCCTTGTCATTGATCAAGTACATCCAATCTTATATATATTATGTTATCAATGCCTAACCTTGCTTAGTCATAGCTCAGTGGTGACAGTACTCACCATATGGTTCTATAGCTTATACGATGATCATGGGTTTTGATATACCTTATAGTTGACCAGGAACAAGTTATAAACATATTCTGGTACCTAGGTAGATCACTAGGTACAGTTATCTGTTAACACAAAAGGGAATATAAGAAAGGTACAGTTATCTGTAAAATTTGAGGACACTTATATCAAAATCATGTCTAAATTAGAGGAATCTTAGAAATAGGTAATAGAAAGGAAGTCCAAGGATCTAGAGAAAATATTGCTTAATGAAAAATTCTATATTTAAGCTTAGACTAAATATAGCTATAAGAATTTTCTAAATGCATTCCTGATAGTCATACCTTTCCACAGTATCACTATAAGGCATAGATCACCATCTCTACAAACACTATCGTATATAATAGAAGACTATATAATATACTATCTGAGAGAGCCTAGCATAGTAGAAAGCTAGAGAGAGGTACATAAAAAACTAAAGGAGACTGGAAAAGATATATTATTATATAAATGTTACCCTGATAGTGCTTATTGAATGAAGGTATATACATAACACTCTTATATATACAACTAAGCTTTGCTACTAATCAAGTATACATAACCTATCTATATAGTAGTAATTAAGAGGGAGCTTAATTGCACTAGAAAAGATATTCTAGTCTAAGGAAGACACCTACTATATAGCTAGCTATATTATGTAAACTAGTACAGAAATCCTATAACATGGAAATGAATACCAGTTATAAGTAGCCATACCAGTTTGATGTACCCCTTATAGTAGACCCCTATCATATCCTACTTCCTCCTCAGTTTCTAGTATATATCTTCTTATACTCTCTCAGTTAGTATATATAGATGGGGTGATGCACTCAATCAAGAGCGTATGATATAGTTGTATAATATAGGAGTGAACTTGATAAGTGCTATCAAGGTAACCCTTCATATAGTTATTATAGTCGTTGGTCATATTTCCTTACAGGCTTATCAAGAATCTCGATCCCCCCCCTACCTTGGGGTGAAGAACCTCCTCGCTTAGCGAGTCCCTCTCTCGCGACGATCTTTGAGATACTTTGTCATCCCCTATGAGAAAGCCACGACAGTGGTCACGCCCCCACAAGCAAATAACTGGATAGCACGATACAGTGTCCTGTAGGATGTGAATGGTAGTCACTATTGACGGGTTAAGAGTCCCCCTTAGTGCCACTCACCTTATTCGCAACCATGCTGTATACCATGTAGACAGTTGTTCATAATGTCTCCCATACCCCCTACCTTCGCTTAGGACATGGTGGTGTCCTACCCCGCTCTCACTTGCTTGCTGGGCAAGAAGCGACTGTAAAACTGCCTACCTCGCTTAACATTAGGTACCTAGGGCGCCTGCCCCCTTATACAACACTCTCAGAGCTCCTAGGAGAGGTGTTCAGGCCTTCCAGAGTGTCGCACCCCATTAACCGAGGATGCAGCGGTATCTGACCCCTCTTTCCCTCAATCGCAGTAGGTGACCGACCCTTTTTCTGTGATAAGCGACTGGACGATTCGAACGGTAGTCCCGAGGGGGGTAATCAGTAATTTAACCTTGCGGTCTTCAGGTTAACAGTATTCAGACACCGATTTCCACCAAGCCTGTTGTTGTATCTGTTGGTCAGGTTTACGGTCGGTGGAGGTAGAGGATTTCTTTTGTTCAAAGGGTAATGCATATGGCAGGAGTGAAGGATTTCCTTTGTAAAATTACTGTCTTTTGTAAGGCGAACAGCTGGAGTGGAGGATCATCCTGTACCCTTAGTTATGTTCTTGCTCTTAATTAAGTGTAAACACCCCACTAGGGGTATGGGATGTAAAATAACAAAAAAGGGAAGTAAAGAAAGGTCATATTTCCTTACATAGACTTATCAGTAATTAGGGAACTATGTATAGTTAGGCAAAACTCACTTACACTAAAAAACCTGTGACTGAATAGGAAATTGTAGCATATAAAGAGTGGTGTGAGTGGGATTTGAATATACAATATTGTATATTACTGTACAATAACACTAGGACAGCTATACCACTAGACCATCCTCATCCTGTTGGTAGTATATACATTCTTCTCTTCCTTTAGTCACTATTGTATAGATAGGATGTGTATATCTAATTTAGAATAAAGATATAGTCATATACATAAGAGAAATACTCGCTCAGCACCATTAAGGTAACCTTCATATAGCTATTCCCAGTATATACTTATCATATAAGCTATATATGTTATTTCTAGATTTTAAAACTATTATAGGCCTAGCCCCTACTAATGGATTAGCTTTACCTCTATCCACTTTTCTAAATTACTCTTCATATTCTTTAATTATTTCTTATTTTCTTAAGGAGGAAGTTATACTACCTTTTAATTTTTTAGATTTAGCTTTGCAAAATTAAGTTCATTTATATTTTCTTTCTTTATACTACTCTTCTATTTATTTTTAGAGGAGATATATTCTTATTATACTATAGATAGTAGAGCTATAAGCAAATTTTATTTCAGACAGTCACATATATTAATATAAGAATAAAAATTAATTACCCCCCCTCCCCCCCCCTATTTACCTATATCTAGAGACTAGGTAAAGGTACTTCCTAATATTCCTATATAATAGTTATCTCTTTTGTAAGATAAAGGATGTATATATCCTACTATATTATAGTATACTGAAGTTCCCTAATTACTGGTTGAGTCCATGTAAGCGAATATGACTAATAAATATAATAGCTATATAAAGGTTACCCTGACAGTGCTTAGCAGATGAAGGTATGTCTTAACACTTATATGTATATGACTATATCTCTAATCTTAATTGAGTGTACATGCCCTGTTTATATAATAGTGACTGATAAGAAATCAAAATCCTATAGTGTACTGAGGTACGACTGATGAACATAATAGCTATATAAAGGTTACCCTGACAGTGCTTAGCAGATGAATGTATGTCCTAACACTCATATGTACATGACTATGTCCTAACACTCCTATGTATGCGACTACATCTTTACTCTTGATTAAGTTTACATACCCTGTCCATACATAATAGCTAATAGGAAATCAAAATCCTATAGTGTACTAAGGGAAAAAGTGAAAACTCTCCCTCTCTCTCTCTTACCTCTATTTCAAGGTAGTAGGATAGTCTAATAGTATATCCTTTCTAGTATAATTCTACTATAAAGTAGAAGGTTGTAGGGTTCAAATCCCCCTACTACTACTGCTTATAATATACCTGAATTTCTAGTTAGTCTATATTTTATAGCTTCAGTAAGTCTTCCTCTACACTTACCTAAATAGAGACTGATAACTAAGTATATGAAGGAACTTCCTGATGCTCCTATAGAATAGTTATCTCTTGTCTAAGATAAAGGATATATATATCATATTATAGTATATTTTACTAACATTAAGTCCATATACATAAATGTGACTGATGAATACAATAGCTGTATGAAGGTTACCCTAACAGTGCATAGTATATGAAGGTACTATGACAGATTACCCTATATGGTATGTAAAGGCTTGGTAAAGATACCTCAGGCATACTTCGCAAATGCTACTGAGTGAACTCAGATATCTTAGCTAAATGAAAGCTCAACTGTAAGGATATCTTTTCTATAAGTATAGGGTAGACTTCTTGAGAGAAAAGAGAAGAATAAATATATTCTTTAAGGCTCAAAGATAGCTCAATGGCTTTCACAATACTAATTACAGAGAAGATAAGGTAGTTATATACTAAAGAAGGAATGAAGGAAAAGACAATAACAAGATACACTCTATTCCCTAATTATCTTTACACTTTTCCTCTAGCAGGGCATCTTTTTACTAACTAAATAGAATGGACTAACTTTCGGAAAAGGAAATAAATGGAGTGTCATGGCAGAAGGCTAAAGAAAGAGAGAAAAGTAAAAATAACAAGAAAAAAGAAGGAAAGAAATAAAAGAAAAAACCTGGCAAAAAATCCTCCTCATCTAAGATAGGCCAACACTTCAGCATAACCTAGAGATCCTCCTCTTGATCCTCCTCTTGTATTCCTCTCTCTCTCTGTATAATTACTTGGGGTAGTTCTAGGGGTGCAGTTTTTAGTAGTGGTTTTCCTAGTCCTTCATCTACTAGTTTTTCCCATTACTTAGGATCATCATATAGGAGTTTTTTAATGCTTATATTTTCATGGATCTTCTTTCTTGGACTGCCAGGGAAGGTGAACTCTTTTAGGTAGTATTTGATTAAATGTTTTTCGCTGCAGATGAATATGTTGTGTTATTTGTCCCATACTCGCAGGTTTGGTATATATATATAGCCTATTCAGAACTGATATGCTCTTATCTCTACATAGCTTAGTAGGTGGTTGTATTTGTCTATTTATGGGCTTTTTTATTCTGCGAAGTTTCGACTTGCTATTTAACTAACTACTTGACTTTTCTTCTGATTATGCTACTGGTAAAGATCTTTTTGGTCTTAGACTTTGTACTGTATAGTGTGGAGGGCACCTTCTTCACTTACTTATCTGCTTATTTATTTCTGGCAATACATTCATATCCTGGTACCTAGTCCATATTTATGACTATACCTTCATCTAGGAGGTTTTTGTTGAGTTTGAAGATTTCTTTTACAATATACTGCGTGTTCAAGGGGTAGGGATTTTGTACTACCATCAGGGTAGCTTAGGAGTTGCTTAAGATCATGAGCTTTTGGATTTATAGGTTTTTCTTTTTTAGGTTAACTGTAACCTCAAAACCTAACTTTATAGCTTCTAATTTTCCATCGAAGACTTGTGTTCTAGTTCCTAGGCTTTTACTAATGCTGGTGGTTTTTTGGTTTGCTAGGTATGCCACTAGGCCAATTCCTGTTTATGCTTCCTTGTCAACTTTCAATGCATCAGTGTATATTACCAGGTAATCTTCTTCATACTGTCTTATGAAGGTCTTTAGTTGTTCTTCTTTGGTTTTAAATTTACCAAGTTGGGGTTTCCCTATGGTACTGATATACCAGGTACTAGTTAGTTAAGCTAGTTTGAAGTGCGTAAAAGGTTGCTCTGCTAGGCAGTCTTTTATTGTCTAGAGTATAGCGTTGATGTTTAGTATCCTAGTCATGGACCATACTTGTTATGAACACCGGTAGTGGTCAGTGTCAAGGTACCTAGATGATGTGCTATGATGGAGGTTACACTTAGATTATCAACATATGAGTATGCTATCTCTACCCTTTACCATTGTGTTAAGCACTCTGGAGATGATCCTCTATCACATGGTCTCATGGTATGGTGTAGCATAGTATGGCTTTGCTATTAGCCTTGCCTAGGTATGGGAAGTCAGCCCTACAGTCTCCACATAATTAGCTAATGGCATGATATAACATTGGCCTAGTCAGCTATAAGGTCATGATCGGGTGATCAGACTCATATTATAAGAGACTATTACAAATCAGGAGTGAGGCCAGAGAGGGTGATAGGTGATCATAGTCAAATCGAGTACTAATCCTGTCCTGTCCTTTATAGACTCTTCTATAGGTTTCAGTAATTAGGAATCAGGAGATGGTCTAGAATGGGGAATAGTAATTTGTGTTTCTATTTTATTTATCATCTCTTTATCAGCTCAGGTGAAGGATAGATATATAAGTATGTGGTTGTCTTTGTCTTATCTTCTTTCCTTCCTTCCTTCTTTAGCACATAGCTACTAGTCTTCTCTGCGATCTCCATTGAGAAAGCCTTTGAGTTATCTTTGAGCCTTAAAGAATATATTTATCTTTACCTCTCTTTAACACTTGAAGTCCACCTGATCATTGTAGGAAAGATATCTTCTAGTTGAGCTTTCATTTAGCTGAGATATCTGAGTTCACTTATCAATGTTTGCGAAGTGTACTTAAGGTATCTTTACCGAGTTATTTACGATCTATATAGGGTGATCCATCACAATACTGATCAAAAGGTCTTGTAGCTCCATACTGGTATTCTTGGGGGTCTTTGGTCTTTATTTGGTCGGTCCAGTAGGTGTGGGATTCTTCGGAAGTTAGGGTACTCTTTCCCTATTGCCAGAAGTCTGGCTCTGTAGTTTGCTTGGTACCTGTTAATCTCAATTTCTGGTAGGAGCAGTCTAGCTTCTTTTATGGCTTTTTCATTGTTAGTAGATCAGAACATACTATATGCCCACTTTGCTGCCAAAGCTGCTCCTCTTTCTAGGGTTTTGTGTGCTTTCTCGGTGATGAGGTTAAGGTAGAATATGTCCATACCATAAAATATGGAGGGGTATATAACAGCTCAGGCCAGTCTTTTTGCCATGTGCATACTTAGTCCTTTTACTCTAATTGCTAGCCTGCTGATCCTGTGTAGTACTACCTAGGCCTGGCCTAGTCGATGTTGATAGTGTTCTGTGTATCCTTCACTTCTGTGTAGCATGATTCCTAGGTACCTAACTATGTCCTTATGTTCCACTTTTGCCCCTAGGATTATGATTAGTATTCTATCTTTTAGTTCTACATGTACATGCTAGAGTTCCATTTTCCTAGGTGAGAGAGAAAGGTGTAACCTGTTTAGTTCTTCCCTAAACTTTCTATTAATGAAGCTGTCTAATACTTCTACATTTTCCCTAAACCTTTCCCTGGTATAAAGGAAACAAATATCGTCTACATATATGTATATCCTTATCTTTGCCCCACTGTCTCTTGTCAGTTATGCCATGTAGATGTTAAAAAGCAGGGGGGAGATGGGCGATCCTTAGGGAACTCCTGGGTTGATTTCGATTTGTTCTAAGTAGGGTCCTTTATTGCTGAAGGCTAGCCTTCTCTAGCTTAGGAAAGACCAGACACATGCTATGATGTACTCTGGGGTTTTTCCTTCTCTCAGGGTCTGTATGAGCTTTTCTTTATTAACTCTGTTGAAGCCTTTTTCGATGTCTATGAATACTATAGTTGCCTTTTTCCCTTGGTTTTGTGCCTATCTGGTGTTGTATTTTAGGGCATTTACAGTGTCTGTAACTGACCTTCCTGGTAGTGCTCTATAGTAGTTTTTGGTTATCATATTTTTTTTGATGGTATGTTGTGATAGCCTAACTGCTATTATTTTTTCCAGTATTTTTCCTAGGGTGTTTATGAGGAATATGCATCTGTAGCTATTCAGGTTGCTGTAGGACTCTTTTTTTAGTTTTACTAATACGATGCCTAAGGTATCCTTAAACTGTCTAGGGTGCACTCTGTATTGCAGGAGGGGCTGTAGTATTTAGATTATCACTTGGGGTCATGTACTGGTAAGCTGCTTCTAAAGGGTATAGCCTATTTGGTCTAGTCCCAGGGCCATAGTATACAGTATTTTCCTTATTGCATACTTTTTTTTATCTTCTAAGATTTCCTCT
The DNA here is from genome assembly GCA_016880775.1 of Phymatotrichopsis omnivora. Lineage (NCBI taxonomy): Eukaryota > Fungi > Ascomycota > Pezizomycetes > Pezizales > Rhizinaceae > Phymatotrichopsis > Phymatotrichopsis omnivora. Next base: position 9,128 of record JABYPW010000490.1, on the reverse strand, counting down.
TTGGTGAGCTTCATTGTCTTAGGCTGTAGTAGGAAGGGATCTTCTTTTTCAGGGCAGAAGTGGTCTATGAGTACTTGTGCTTTTTTGTTCAGGGTGCTTGCATTGTTTATAGGGGGGAGGGGTACATCTCTTGCTGGTCAGGTATATTTAAATGCTGTCCACAGGTCTTTGTTGTTTATTTCACTTAGGAATTTATTCTAGTGGTCCTTGTTAGTTTCGAAAACTTTGTTCCTGAACTCTTTTTTAGCTTGTTAGTATTCTTCTTTCATTCCTTTCCTGCATTTTTTCCCCAAATCTTTGTTTATTTCTCATAGTTCCTTAGTCCAACATGGTTTACTTTTTAGGAAGATTGTGGTCGTTGGTAGGGCTCCGTCTTCTTAGATTTTTTCCATCAGGTTTTTTATTATATTTTTAGTCCATAAATCTAGGTGGTCTTTATTAAAGAGGGGGGCTTTCTAGTTTTTAAGGTTGTGTTCAATTTTTTCCTAGTCTGCTTTTTTAAATTTTTATCTAACAGTTTTATCATATGACCTTTAGTGGGCATCCAATGTGATTGCTATTACTTTGTGGTCACTTCCTGTCTGTGTTTCATCTAGGGTTATTTGCCAGTTTGTGCTCTATCTAGCAAGTTGCAGTGAGATTAGGGTAAGATTAATAGTGGTGTCTCTTTGATTTTGGTTTCCTTTTCTAGTTGTAGTATCCAGTTTATTTAGGAGGTAGTAGAAGTTTTTGGTAGCCTCCTTTACTAGGGGTTCTGCTTTTTTAGCGTCGGACTCTGTACACAGTTCCTACCAGGGGTGATGAAAGTTTACATCCCCTAGGACTATGTTCTTATTTGTGGTGAAGATTCTTTCCTATAGGGTTCCCTCTGTTTTTTGTGCTGGTGGAAAAAAGACAACAACAAGAAGGAACCATGTGTTTAAATATAACTTCCTTTACCTGATATGATAAAGAGATAATAAATAAAATAGAAACCTAAGGAACCATTTCACAATCTAGATTATCCTCTAATTCCTAATTGCTGAAACCTATAGAAGAGTCTGGAAAGTATAGGACATAATTAGTAGTCAATTTAACTATGATTACCTATTACCCTCTTAGGCCTTGCTTCTAATTTATGATAGCCTCTTACAATATGAGTCCGATTACCTAATCATGACCTCATAGCTAACTAGGCCAATATCATATCATACTAATAGATAATTATATAGTAACTGTAGGGCTGACTTCCCATGCCTAGTCAGGGTTAAAGGCAAAGCTACATTATGCTACACTATGCTACAAGGTCATGTTATAGAGGATTGTCTCTAGAGCACTTGCATAATAGTGAATGGGTAGAGATAGCATACTCATATATTGATATTCTAAGCATAATATCTATTATACTGCATCATCCAGGTACTAATAACATGATCACTACCAGTGTTTATAATAGGTATATCATAATTCTCCTATGTATACAACTATGTCTTTACTCTTAATTAGGTATATATACCCTGTCTATATAATAGTAGCTGATAGGAAATGAAAATCCTATAGTTTACAAAGGGGGGGGCAAGAATAGTCTAGTAGTATAGTTATCTAAGTATCATTATATGGTAATGTACAAGATTATGGGTTTAAATCCTATTTACACTACTTCTCAATACCATGATTTCATAGTCAGTCATAGGTTTTATAGCATAGGTGAGTTTTCCCTTACTATACATGGTTCACTGATTACTAGTTAAGTCCATATAAGTGAATGCGACTGATTAACACAATGGATGTATAAAGGTTACCCTCATAGTGCTTAGCAGATAAAGGTATATCCTGACTATGATGGGAGACTCGTTAAGGATGTAGACATAGGTATCGATACAAGAACCTTCACAAGAGGGTTTTACTGAGTGAACTCAGATATCTTAACCAGTAGGTTATAACTGCTTATGTTTTCTACCTTTATCATGGAGTCAAGAGAAGATAAAGAATTTATCAAAGAGAAGCAAAATATATTCTTAAGGCTCAAAGATGGTATAAGACTTGAGATGATAGCTAGCGAGAGAAGAAGAAGAAAGAAAACACATTGCTTATCCTCTCCCTCTTGAATACCTATTTCTAACTGACTAGCTACAGAGAAATTTTACAAAATAAAACGAACCCCATAGAAATATTCCATTATAATTCCTCTATTCTTCCATGATTCCCTACAAGGAGATCAGTTTCACGATTGGAGAATCGAAGAGAGGTTTGGCTTGATCATTTAGGATTTTTTAGAGAACAAACTCCTTAAGTCCTGTCCTCTAACAATGTGACCAATCAGTATATCATAATAAGATTAAGGTAATGAGTCCTACTATCAATGGTGTATATCTAATCCTATGTATGTCGTATTGTCAATACCTGATATTGCTTAGTTAGAGCTTAGTGGCAACAATACTTATCATATAGTTCCATGGCTTAAGAGTTGATTATAGGTTCTGACATACCTTTTAGTTGACTTAGAACAATGTCTGCACATGTCCTATTACCTATGTAGACTACTTGGTACAATCATCTGTAATACTAATACTTATATGTATACAACTATATCTTTGCTCTTCATTGAATATATATACCCTCTCTATATAATAGTGACTAATAGGAAATCAAAATCCTATAGTTTACTCAGGGAAAAATTAAAAACTCTCTGTCTCTCTCTCTCTTATATATATCTAGAGGTAATAGGATAGCCTAAGGGTATAGCTTTCCTAGTGTAGTTCTACTATAAAGGAGAAGGTTATATGTTTAAATCCTACCTACTTATACTACTCCTAATATATTATGATTTCCTAGTTAGTTATAGGTTTTATAGTGTAAGCGAGTTTTCCCCAACTGTACATAGTTACCTAATTACTGTTTTAGTCTATGTTAGAAAATGTGACCAATGATCATAATAGGTGTATAAAGGGTTACCCTGATACTACTTAGAAAGTTCGCTCCTATATTATGCAACTATGTTATATTCTCTTAATTAAGTATAACATCCTATCCATATATAGTAAATCCAAGGGAACTTCAGAAGATGTTTAAATCCTACTATGGTATAAGGATAGTTTAGTAGTATAGCTATTCTTGAAGTCATTATACAGTAATATATAATGTTATATGTTCAAATCCCACTTACAACACTTATAATATACTACAATTTCCTAGTCGGTCATGGATGTTATTGTGTAAGTTAGTTTTCCCTAACTGTATATAGTTCTCTAATTACTAGTAAGTCTATATAAGCAAATACAACCAATAATAAAAATAGCTATATAAAGGGTTACCCTGATAGTGCTTATTGAGTACACTCATAAGTATGTAACTAGATTATGCTCATAATCAAGTAAATACCCTGTCTATATTAGTGATTAAGTAGAAACTATATCCATTTAAATCCTATTGCTGCTACTCCTAATATACCTAAATTTTAGGTTAGTATAAGTTTTATAGCTTTAGTGAATTTTTCTAGACACTTGCCTAAATAGGGACTGATGACTAAACATATAAAGGTACTTCCTAATACTCCTAATCATATAAAGGTTACCCTGATAGTGCTTAGTAAATAAAGGTATATACCTGATACTCATACAATGTATGACTATATCCTTACTCTTAATTGAGTATAAATACCCTATCTACATAGTAGTGACTGACTAGGGAAGTGAATTACCTTTATAATACTCCTATATATAGTTACCTCTTATCTAATTCAAAGGTTATATATATCCTACTATAGTATAATATACTAAGGGATAGGTTCAAATCCTACTTATTCCATACCTTAATACTATGATTTCCTAGTCAGTCATAGGTTTGGTAGCATAAGCAAGTTTTCCCTGACTATACATGGTTCCTTAATTACTAGTTGAGTCTATGTAAGTAAATGTAACTGATAAGCACAATAGGTATATGAAAGTTACCTTAATATCACTCAGCAGATGAAGGTACATCCTAATGCTCATATATATGTGACTATGTCTTTGCTGCTCTTAATTGAGTGTATAAGCCCCGTCTATATAATAGTGACTTATAGGAAATCAAAATCCTATAATGTACTGAGGGAAAAAGTGAATAATCATTATCATCATTACATATATCTACACTACCACCACTTATAATATACCTACATTTCTAGTTAGTCTAAGTTTTATAGCTTTAGCAAATTTTCCTAGACACTTGCCCAAATAGGGACTAATGATTACGTATATAAAGGTACTTCCTAGTACTCCTATACATAATTATCTCTCATCCAATTGAAAGGATATATGTGTCCTACTATAGTATACTATACTGAGGGAAAAAGTAAATGATTATTATTATTATTATCATCCCCTATATCTAGTCTTTCTCTCTCTCCTCTTTTTACAATAACTTAGTCTCTACTCCTAATATCTTTCTTTGTCCTCCCTCGGTTCACTGATGTATGGACGGGGCGTCGCACTCAATTAAGAGCATATGACATAGTTGCGTAACATAGGAGCGATCTCGCTAAGCGCTGTCAGGGTAACCCTTCACACAGCTCTACTCCTAATATCTATAGCCTAGCTTATAATATACTCTCTTCCCTTTATTGCTTTACTATGAGTCTATATCCTAGCCCTCAGATAGAGGTAAGTATACTATATACTAGAAGCTTAAGTATATAAGTATTATTGCTCTTGTCTTACTCCTTACTCCTACCCTTACTATTACTATAGCAATCAATCTCTATCAACATCTTAGATGTCACTCCTAGTTATGTAGTATTAAGTTTATTCAGGCTTACTATGTAACTAGTACCCTATTCCTAAGTAGTGTCAAGTCAGTTAGGCTTGCTACTTGTTCAGTGTCTTGTCCTTGATCTTTACTACCTAAGATTCTTATCTTATTCCTTAGTTAGGAGTCTTCCTAACAAAAGCTTATCCCCTTTCTATGATAGAGTATAGCCTCTAGGATATCTTGGAAATGGTTTAAGTCTAGGGTAGTTAGTAGATTTTTTCTATTTTGCTTCTCTTTTTCAGATTCCTTTCTAGCTTTTGCTCTTTTCTTATCTCTCTATCTCTCTTCTTAACTACTTTTTGCTTCTTGCATTTGCTTTTACTTTTCTTATACTATTTATTTTTTTGCCTTAGTCTCTCCCTAGTAGAATAGGGCCTAGGGTTTTACTTTTCTAATTTATACTTTTTAGGATATACTTCTTTTGATTTTACTATTATTGTTCTTTTAGTAGAAGCAGAGGAGGTTTTTTTATACCATAGTCAAATATACTACATGTGGAAGTTGTACCTAGAAATAATCAACATGAAGTAAACAAAAAAAAAAAAAAAAAAAAAAAAAAACTTTTTTTTTTTTTTTTTTTTTTTGATTTTCACCTTTCTAGTTATAGCTAGAAGTTAAGGTTTCTGGATCTTGTTTTTTATAGGAGAAAAGTTTTAGTGTTTTAATAGATTTCTCATTCTACTATTCCTAGATGCATAGTGAGGGTACCCTACTAGTACTTTTATCATTAGGGAATAATTTCTAACTCTAAAGATCTTAAGTAGACAAGTAGGGAAGACATTATATACAATCATAAATGATTATCAAAGTATATTGATCTTTTTGATAATAGTACATGATGTGTATGTAAATTCATTTCAATTTATGCCTATGGCAAGGAAAGCAAGCTAGGCATAACCTCAACTCAATTCTACAAAATATATGTACAAATTCTACCACTTTTATAAATATTTCAGGCCAGAATTACTTGAAAATGGAAAAACCTTTATAAGTGAAAAGTGTTTTGAATAAAAATTATTGTAAGGAAATTGGAATAGTTGATTTTTTTAAAAAAAAAAAAAAATAAAAAAATCCCTACATTGATAGTTCACTAGCGAAGATACACCTCACCATAGATTCCTCTCACCACCTCCAGAATGTACCATTTTTCAAAAAGGCCTTTCATCGTTATGCAAAAATTCGCTTCGATTCCGGTAGGAAATTGGTATAGATGAAATCGTGCATTGATTTCCATGCAGAAACAATTCGATTACCAGGGGTGTGCTAGAAGTTCTGGAAGGACCAAGAGTGCTAGAAGTTCTGGAAGGATGGCTGGAATTACCGAAAGTATGACCTAGGGCGGACTGAAATTCGACGTCATTCTCGGCATTCACCGGATGTTGACAATCGTGCTCAGAGTTTCCTTGGTTCTTTAAGGGATGAGGACCTGCAGCAACCCGGCGAAGTCGTAAAATACAAATCAAAAGGAGCTGTCCCTTGAGTTTTCATGCATAGTCGAGCATTATAACTAAGCAGTTCCTTGGCTCGTGGCAAGTATATCGGGCTACCCAAAGGTACTGAGGAACATTGTGGGGACGTACCCACGCACAGGGTGTAGAGATTAGTAGATTTTGTTTACTTCATATCGTATTGTTTCTAGGTGTAGACATTAGTAGAGTACTATGTAGTACTCCACAGGATCTCTTGGTGCGGCTGTTGCTTGCTGCCGGAATCGGATGCTGCAATCTCACATCGTCCGGCCTCCCAGCCGGCTTACACGAGCTCCCCACTCGACCGATGGACCACATGGAACTACGCACGCATCCCATCGCTGCGACCGCCTTGGATCCTAATTCACTCTTTTAAGTTCTCTGTACTCGTCTCGTTTGACCAACCCCGATTCCATTTCTACACCACCTCCCCTTCTTCCTCTCTCGCTCGCATCGCCCATCATGCCCTTCACCGACAACTATGTTCTTTGGTCATGGGCTTGCTTACTCATGGTTATAGCTACTGGTACACCTTCCCAACGCTACAAAGAATTTAGCAAAATGCCAAACTAACCCCCCCCCCCAAACAAGGACTCTACTTCTACCGCAATCGGTGGGTGCCTGTTATCTCACGTTATCAGCATATAAATCAATCTTTTGAAGCCGACGTCGAAGCTGGTTTAAGGTAGCCCCCCTCCCTCCCCCTCCACTTGCGGCCAAACGCTTCGTTTCGACTTTAGAGTACATTGCTAATGTAAGGTGTTCCCGGCAGCTCCGCAGACTTCGACCTCTCTGGAAACGTTGCAGATGGCGACTCCCGCGGTGGATTAGACGTGCAGGGTAAAAAGGAAGTTCTCAAAATTATGAATAGTAGGAAAGTAAACTTTGACGAGGCTCGACGGATATTCATGGAGCAAAGGTTGGCGAAGAACGGAATCGCGCCGGATGGGCGACCTACGGGTCTGTCTTTTCACTCCACCCAACGGAAATCCGGCTAATGATTAATGAGAAATGCCTTCCAAAATTAGACCCTCGAGCCGTTTTCTTCTCATGAAAAGGATCGTTTACAACGTCGGAACGGAGTGGTTGTAAGCCCATGCGTAGCTGTGTTTCATGCTACACTCCGTTATTCCGGAGGATATATATAGTCTTGCGCATGGGATAAGCGAAATTACGTCGTCTTTACCGTAGGTCCGGGTATCCTTGATAATAGGAACAGGATGCCATCGGAAGGCATTGATAGCGGATAAGTCATTGGAGTTTTGTAATTATTTTCTAGTTTTATTTTTTTTGTTCCTCTTTTGCGGTTAGCGTGGGATTGGGTGGGGTTAATGGTCTTTGCTGTTTAAATCTCCGAACTTTTCCAACCGATCTGACATTCTTTGATTCTCTTTAATTTCCATCACCACTCCTTACTGCATATGATATCTCTGTTTTATTTGTATTATTTTCGTTTTTCTTGTTACAGTTTCAATGTTTTATCTCTCGTTCATAAGCCTGGATTGACCAGCCACAATATATCTAGCACGTTTTTTGCAGATTTGAATACACATTATCAATAGACTTAAGACGGTTAAATTTCGTATCCGAAAATAATGCAACACGGATGTTCTCTTGATTTCCACATCCCAATGCAGTCTCCGTGAAATAGCTGTACATGTACCATACATACCTCAGGTTTGAGATCCAATACAATAGGTATACCCGAAAAACCCTACTCCAATACGTGTCTGAAGGGGAGATGGGCAGCCTTGCAAAGGGAGAATCTGACTGCAATCATATAATCTCACTCGGTTTGGATCGCAAGATGATCGTGCTGCATGGAATTTCATGACTTCAATGAGGCGGTTACCAAAGATTTTCAAACCAGAAAATTCACCCGTGTATAATCGTATTATCACTTTTACCTCCCAACATTAGTACTTTGTATCTTTTTCCATATTGCCTATACATTCACATATATTACGCAACATAAGAGAGAACGAGAAAAATAGTAAAAGAAACCTCTGGCCGTTCAATCCCAAAAGCCGTGAAAATAAAATTAAAAAATGGATCGACAGTTATTTCCGGTCCTAAAAATCAAATATCAAGTTATTCATACGTGGAACTCCTTTCCCCTGTGCAACTTCCCATGGGTATATATTAAAAAAAAAAAACAAAAAAAAAAAAAAAAAACAATAATAATAACAGTAATAATAATAAACTTTTTTATGGGTATTTATGCCGAGGTAACACTCCCTATCGAGCTTGTAAATCACGATCAGTGTATTTCTCCTGGAACGTCTTCCAATTTCTCGCCAAAAGTCTTTGCAGTCGCTGTGCCTCGCTCTCCCATTTTTCCTCAAGAAGCAAAAGTTTATTCTCTGCTCCAGTCGCTTCGATCGGTTCAATTATGAATGCGACTTTTCTGTGTTTTTTTGAACCCTTACTATCTTTTCTCTTGCTTTTGCATTTGCTACCTTTCGATGCCCCCGGTATTCCTGTTGGGTGAAATAGTTTATCTTTAAGACATTTGACGTGTTCGGCTCGATCACCGTCCATGCGCGGAAGATAAAGTAGCGACTGGTTATGCTCGACGGCATCGATCATCGCGGTATATCCTTGGAGGTGGATATCGTTCATTTCGCAATGAAGTTCACGAAGAGTAGTGTTTTTGGTGAGCACGGATGCAAGTTCCATTGCACCTGGGGTGCCTAGAGATTGGACTGTCAAAACTTAGATATAGCTCAACTTTGACCTCAATCAAAAGAAGCAAAACTTACGCCCAATCCTTAAAACCTCAAGACTTTTATTTTCGGCAAGATGCGCAAGAGAGTCTACTAGCCCCATTCCCAAGCTGACTCAAAGTTAGCAATGGCCGAACAAAAAAAAAAAAAAAAAAAAAAAAAAAAA
>JABYPW010000489.1:0-24886 GCA_016880775.1 Phymatotrichopsis omnivora | reverse complement strand
GGAGAAAGCATTTACTCGAGTTTCTGCTCGCGAGTATATGTGAATAAGACTAATGTCGAAGTTTGCACGAGTGTAACACCGGTTGTGTCTATTTCTAGAAAGTTATCACCCGCGCCAATTAACAGTATGACTGCAGGCCAGCAACGATACTTGTAGTTGCGATTTCTTCTCCGCGATTCCCATTGCATCACAGCGGGTAATTAGCGTTTTGATTTTAATTGTTGCAATCAGTTGCATGTACATGTACATGAAACATCCGCAACATATTTTATTGGGGCTATCCTATCTTCCTTCGAACAAACACAGCCCAATGTCTCAATCATTTACATAAAATTAGCACATTCCACGGGTAATAAGTTAGATAGAATTCTTGCCAAATACGTTGGGCCTTTGGTTTCGGAAACTGGGTTAATCTTTTTGCAAGAAATTACACAATCCCTTTGATTAGTTATCCACAATAGATACTATTCCACTTGCGTCACGTGTGGTTGCATGCGTTAGACGGGAAAAAAAATTTGATCCGACGAATGTTTTGATATCAACCACAACCTCGCGCGTCGCAACATCATCTTCCATTTCGTGTAAAAATTCTAATACACATCGAACCAGCGAATGGCCGCCCCGAGGCCAAAACTGAAAAAAAAAAATTGTAGAATAGCCGAGTTTTCGAGCTTTCCTAACGCACCTACTCTTCATCGGGCCAGACGTTGTACCCAAATGTATCCTTCATGTTGACAAACCTTGAGTGTCGTCCCTTAGCGATTTCGTTTATGGCCTCAAAGTCTTCCTTGCTAATCTCGTAGTCTTGGAAGTTGGCCTCAATCCTGCTCGGCGTGGAGCTCTTCGGTAGCACGGCATAACCTCTCCGGATACCCCATGAGATCAACGCCTGCGCCAATGTGTGTCCAGATTTTTCGGCCACAGCCTTGAGTGTTGGGTTCGAGTTCACCTTTTCACCGGTGGTAGGAACTTGATTTTGGGAGCCGAGCGGCGAATAAGCAACGAGAAGGATGTCGTTGTCTTTCGCGAACTGCAACAACTCCTCGTTTGGCAAGAACGGATGAATCTCGACTTGGTTGACGGCAGGCTTCACGCGTGCGAACGAGAGCAGCTTCTTGAGTCCGGGGATCGTCCAGTTACTGACACCAATGGCTTTCGCCTTGCCCGCGTCGTACAACCCTTCCATTGCTCTCCAAGTTGGCTCGAAGTTTTCGGTAAGATCCTTCTTGATAACATACTACAGATTGTTAGTATCAATAAGATTATGAGATCAATGCCCGACGAACCTTTCCATCGGAGCCAATCTTGGGCTTATAGTCTTCGGTTCTTTCCGCCGCAACGGGCCAATGGATCAAAAACAAGTCGACATAATTCAATTTGAGGTCCTTGAGCGATTGCTCGAGCGCCCACTCGACCTCATCGGGTTCATGGAGGTGGTTCCACACTTTTGTGGTAACGAAGATGTCTTCACGCTTGATGGAACCGTTCGATTCCTTCAAAAAGTCTTGGATCGCATCACCTATTTCGCTTTCGTTGTTATAGAACCATGCGCAATCGAGATGTCTATTTGCGTCAGCATTGTAATCCCGGAGGTGCTCCAGGTAACTCGCCTGTATCCAGTCCTCAGAGCTGCCAGCACGGCCTTGTAAGATTCACCCTTGGCGCCCTCGTTCGCAAAGGTTCCAAAACCGACGGCAGGAATTTTGACTCCAGTGCCAAGGACGAAATGTCTTCCCAAAGACATCTTGCAGCAATTACTGGGTATAAAAGCGAAGCCGAAAAATTGGAGATGTATCTTTCCGAGAGTTCGAAGAAAATTTGCATATGGCTTAACTGAAAGGATTGCTAAGATACCACTCTGAACGCATTCCGTGTAACTGAGATACCACACAACAAAGCGGCGAGCGCGTCATTTATCCGACATCTTCGCACTCTCCAGCGCTCTTTTGCAAAGATGAGTGACGATCGCAGAACAGTCCGTGTTGTTGAAGACGCTAACAAAGTGGATACTGCTGTCTATGATCGTCATCCTTGGTGCACTTTACAGTCCCACTCTACTTGCTCAACATCGTTTTATTCTGCTGTCGTATGATTCGCTTCAGCCAATATTTCCCGACACCTTAGGGGTGCAGATTCGTCGAAGATCGCCTCCACGGGCCCACATTCTGCCCTTCATCTTGAGAAGTCCCTGAATGTTCTCTTATTTATCGCCAACGTCAAGGCGGAAGATGGGTTGATCTTCGTTTTCCGAAAGCGTACAACTCCAAGCAGTCAATCCCTGGGTGCCAACTAAAGCACAATTCAACAACCTTGCTTTGGCCGTCTCGACCAAATTTCTTCCCTGTTCAGTTTTCGCAGTCGGCGTCGCAGCACATGAAGGGTTCATTTCTAGGCGGCTTGTTCTGGGGGGCTACGTCGAAGCGTGTAGCTCCATGTACGGGTTAGTAGCCGTCAATGTAACTAACTATCAGAAGCGTTCGGCCTTGGTGGGAGCGGAAATGGCAAACCGCCCACGGCCGGCAGTGAAGCGCCTAGTGTTGCAGATCCCGCGGAGTGGTTGACATCTATGACGCAACGCTGCCCCACCTAGTTTTTCCGTTCCGGCAGAGCAATGTCAGCGCCGCCGTTCCGCTTGCGCACATTCCCGACGTCCATCGGAACCTTTCCCTTGGACGGGAGGTCGAATACATCCGCCATCCCCTGACGCCCTCGAAGAGCTAGCACACCCTCACATAGCAATTCGATTGTTTGCAGCGATTACAGCACCCTCGGCTCCCTTCCTCAACTCTTGGCATATTTTGTTTACTGCACTATCTTCCTTACGTAACTGTCCTCCCCAGAGCTAATATGTAGATACCTCTGATAGACAGTTTTTTTAGGCTCGAGCACACAAGGCTCGATGTGCATTACCAAAGAATGGCACGAAGATGAAGCGAAGCGACAGTCTTCTTTTGCTGTTTCGGTATCCGTATCCTCGCCTTTTTACAGTAATTAGGGTTATCTGAATGCTTTTAATTGTTCGAAAAATGTGCGTTATCTGCGCGTTGCACGTGCTGGCACTTGTGTTCCTATACATGAACGTGAATGCACGCCTGTTGCTGTGTACATGTAATTTTATCGAATACATGGACTTCAACAGCAATAGGCTTAGCCGATTCCAACTCGAACTGTCTGGTGGAGTAACGCGTCTGCCTTTGCCGCACACACTCAAGCACCTCTTGCCAACAAAGACGTGACATCATCTTCGAGCGTGGTCTGAGTGGAGAAGCACTCAATTCTCTTGGAAAAGATAAAAATTGAGGTGATAAAAATCTAGCTTGCAGATGGTATTCTGGGTATATAATGACCCTGAGTTCCTCCCGCTCCTAGTTCATCCAGCTCACACTTTCCACTCTACCCCTCGGTACGCACAGTTCAGTCAATTCTGTTTGCCATAGATTACTTGTTTTGGGGTTTGCGCTGAAATAGCGGTTACGCCTCGTCCATATTTCGCCTCTTGCTTTTGCCAGCCTCCATCGCTTCCTATCGTCCCTCCTATTCGATATGCCAGCTCAAGAATCTGAAATCGTCATCTCCACTCCTCCAATGACTCCTTCAAAGACTAAGTAAGTTAGTTAACACACGAGTTCTGCTTTGCGAGAGAATTGACATCTTTTCAGGTTCGGGAGCAAGCTTCCCGTCCCTTCCGCTGCCGGTCACGGTGACGATGGAGACTCAAACGTTATCGAAATTGAGGCTACCCGCTCTGCACTTAGCGAGGCTAAAAAGCTCATGCATTCTCTCAGTATTTCCCCCTCTCAACGAAGCCGTCGAGGGTCTCGTAACTCTTTCGGCGCCTCTCTTCCGATCCCTCGTGTGAAACGTGGCTCAAGTCTGCGCCCTGGTCTTCCTCAACTGCCGTCCTTCGATATCCTCGCCGCCAAGGCACAAGATCTTGCCAAAGACAAAACCAAGGCTGCAAAAAATATGGCTTTTGTGTTCGACATCGACGGTGTGCTGGTACACGGCAACAGATTGATCCCTGAGGGACAAAAGGTCCTCGAAATTTTGAATGGTCACAACGAATTGGGAATCAAGATCCCGCATATCTTCCTCACTAATGGTTCCGGAAAGCCCGAAGATGCTCGATGTGCTCAACTTTCGAAGATTTTGAATTCTCCAATTTCTACAAAGCAGTTCATTCAATCACATACCCCGATGACGGCACTGGCCGAGTACTACAACACTGTATTGGTAGTCGGCGGTGAGGGATATCGATGCCGTGAAGTCGCAGAGCGCTACGGCTTCAAGGATGTCGTTGTCCCGAATGACATTGTGGCATGGGACGAGACGATTGCCCCTTACCGGACATTCGGGGAGTGGGAGCGCGCCTCGGCAAGACCCAGAGATTTCAACAACACAAACGTTGAAGCTATCCTGGTCTTCTCGGATTCAAGGGATTATGCAACGGACTTGCAGATAATCATGGATCTGCTGAGATCCGAAAACGGTCGATTGGGAACTATTGCAAAGGATCCCGTTAGTTCTCGTATTCCGATCTACTTCTCGCACGGTTGGTTTCCTTCGTTCATAATCTTTCCCTAAGCTTTCACTTATTCTTTCAAGGGGATTACCTCTGCCCTACCGAGCACCCCATCCCGCGTATGTCGCAGGGTACTTTCCGCCTTGCTCTTGAGGCCATGTACAAGGCAATTACTGGTGTGGAACTTGAGCGTACTATCTACGGCAAGCCAGAACTTGCCACGTACAAGTTCGCCGATGACGTTCTCTGTTCGTGGATGGAAGAAATTCACTCCGATAATGTGTTGCCTCAAAACGTCTACATGATCGGTGACAACCCGCAGTCCGATATCATTGGCGGTAATATGTACGGGTGGAATACCTGCTTGGTCAAGACTGGTGTGCACCAGGGCGATAAGAATGACCCCGAGAACCCAGCAAGCTTTGGTGTATTCGAGAATGTTTTACATGCGGTTATAACGGCAATGAGAAAGGAACTTGGACAGGACTTCAGGTTTAAGTTCGACATCGAAAATCCAGTATCATCCGACCAGGTAATGTCTGCGATTGAATAAAAGTTGGTAATACGGTGCTACCTATTATTTGGGATATTTAGGGCGAAATTAAAAAAAGAGAAAAGTATGAGGGTCATTTTAGATTTCTTTTTATTTTTACTTCTGGTTTTCGTTTTCCTTCATTTTTTGCTATTCATTGACGCTTGATGTCTTGTTTTCTACAACTGGGTGTACGATCTTAGTGAGGAGGGATATCAACCACGGTTTCTTTTTGGGTTTGCTTCTATTTTCGATTTTCCTTCGATTCAAATAGACAGGTTATTCAGGATTATTGAATATTATCACCTTTCTACTCTCCATGTTCCAAGAACTTAATGGTTATGCTTCGAAAGAGTTAATTATGGTAAGTGTATGTGAGATTTGCCCGACAATACGGAGGGAAGTCGAAAGTTTATTACGATAGTTTCAAACATGAAATAGTCAGTCTCCATTATTCGGAGACGGCGCATTCGAAGATGGCGCCGTTATCAATCAAACTTATCTCCTTTGTGCGAAGAAGCTTTCTCCACTCTCCTCTTTCCGGCCTTGAGGCTAGATGCGATTTTGATAAGATCTGTCATGCTCAAATTACCAGTATTTATCTGAAACATCCTAACACTTAGACCCAGATATATTACCCGATAAATATTCTGTGAGCGATGGTATAGATCCGGTGGTGGTGATTGGTTGTTGTGGATGCGATCGTGGTCTCGGCGCGGATGATGACCGATCGTTTTGGGTCTAGCTGGAAAACGTGTTGGAAAATGGACTGATGGAAGGTTTAGATGGTTATGTAAGCAATGGTGGCTAGGGGGATTGTGAATGCCGAAGGACTGTCCTTCTCTTGGAAAGTTATGGTGGCTTGGAGGCGTCGCCGAAGGACTGTCTTTTCTTGAGGAAGATATACTTTGAGCTTCTTGACGTTTTTGGACTGTTTTTTTGGACTGCTGTATGAGATGATAACGCACAAAGTCACACGGCCATGTGCAAACGAATCTCGAGAATCACCTAAAATTGCAGATGAAGGAGATAGATTTTCAAGACATCAAAAAGATATTCTTTGCTCTCTCTCATTCGACACCTCGTTACTCGATCGTGATCTGTGACCTTATTCGTGACTTTGGCACTGCCACTCTAGCCGAGCCGCCGATCCAGTCTTGTCTTTTTCAATATAAAGTTCGGCCCGGAATTATTTAGGGTTGTCGATCCATTTGCACATCCCACGTGTAATTTCTCCGTGACCTCGCGATTGCAGAAGAGACGATGGCAAGGCGAAGACAATCAATCTGCGGAAAAGTTAAGTATGTGTGCAGATACTATAAATGATTGGCCGGCGGGCCAGGACGAACAAGCGCGCCTCAAAATCCGGCGAATATCGTGTATCAAGAAATTTGAATTTCTCAACGAAACTTCTCAAAGCTGAACCAATTGTAAAAAAAAAAAAAAAAAAACAAAAATAACAAAATTGAAAAAAAAAAAAAAAAAGATGAATCATTCCTAAACATGAAAATGTAATCCGTAAACTGCTGCATAACCCGGAACCTGAATAAGGGACTGGCTAAATATGAATGCACTCGAGAAATTTCATGTGGAAGAAAAAAATTCTAAATTACATGTTGGATTACACTGGAGTGAAAGTAGTACCAAGTCATCACACTCCTCAATATAATCTCTAAAATCTTTGAGAAAGTTGCACATAACTGACTGCATTAACATGCATGGAAACATGGAATGATTTCTAACTACCTGTATGGTGCTATACCAAAAGTGCAATGAATGATGCCACTAACTTTCTTTTTATAAAGTCAACTATCTCCTGAAAGCAGGGTATCAGGTCACTACAGGTTTCTTCAACATTCCTAGAACCTTTGTCAATATAAACCAATAAAACCTAGAGGACACCCTTTAGGAAAGTTGTACCCAAGAATATCTAGTGCAGTGGATAGTATCCTTTATGTCTAACAGAAAGATAAAGCTTATATATAAGGGATCAGGATATGCATATTATCCAGTTCATTCTATATCACTCCAGAGCTCCCTAATCTCACTACTCCTATTTGATATTGTAAAGCACAGTGTCTATTCTGAGGTTGTGGTCAAAGAACACCTCTAGCACTAGAGCACAGGTAAGAGACCCTAGGGGTGTTGCCATTATCTATAGTAGGAGGACTTAGGCCAATACTATCAACCAGTAGGATACAATACTATGAGGGGCAATAGCTATATATAAGGAGGACACATCCTTATAAGGTGATAGTGAATGGTATTGCAAGGATATAAAATAAGATAGAGATATAGGACATTGTGTAGAGAGGAAAGGAAAAAAAGAGACAAAAATAGATGATGATGATGATCATTTATTTCTATTTTCAAGTACAGGAGACTATCTACTTTAGGGATCCTCTGCAAATAGTGTTGACTATACCTAGGGTAAACCATATATAGCTAATAGCTATAGTGAGTCACCCCTAGTGCCAAAACAGAAAAGAAAAGAAATAAAGGGAAAAGGTTCATAATACAAAAGAAAAGAAATACATAATGTTTTGACCTCCTTTTGATGCTACTAAAGAAATAAAAAGAAAAGGAAAAGGATGTATTATTGTGAGGTACATTTTGTAACTATGCCTTGTCTATTTAGTTCATTTCAACTTGCACATTTGTATATAGTCATAAGTGACTACAGGGGTTTTCAGATATCAGCACTACATTTCTAAGTAGATGGTGGAATTAGCAGATCATTTTCAGGAGTATTATCTTGTTTTTATTTATAGCCTATATTTATATTAGTTGCTCTTGCAGGTAGTTAGGTGGTGTTATAGAACACTATACCTGTGGTCTTCCTATGTACCAGGAGATGTATAGAACCTAGTTCCAAGTTAATGAATAGGTTATGTCAGAAACTGTGAGTATCTCTTCCCTTGAGTTTAGCCTCAGAACTATGTGATAAGTATTATCACCACCAAGCTATAACTAAGTGAGGTAAGGCTTAAACAATATGATATGTATAAGATTGGTTATATACAATTGATGACAAGGATTGTTACCTCAATCTTATCATGATGTATCAATTAACTATATTGTTAGAGGATATGATTTAAGGGGTTTCTACTTTGAAAAGTCATACATGATCTTGCTGATCTATGAACCCAATTTCTGATCGCATCTTGATCTTCTTCTAGAAAATTATGAAAATTTTATAAGCAATCATTATAGATTATTTCCATGGGGTTCTTTCCTAGATTTGACTCCTTAGTTTCTTCTTAGTCAGAATTGAGTATTTAAGAGGGATCAGTCAAGTAATATATTATGTTTTTTTCTTCTTCTTGCTAGCCTTCATCTCGAGTCTTATACCATCTTTGAGCCTTAAGAATATATTTTGCTTCTCTTTACTGAAAGATCTTTATCTTCTCTTGACTCTGCAATAAAAGTAAAATCACAAGTGGTTATAACTTGCTAGTTGAGAAATCTAAGTTTACTTAGCAAAACCCTCTTATAATACTTCTTGTATATACACTTGCATCTACATCTGTTATGAGTCTCTCATCACAGGTGGCAAAACTAAAGTTTAGGTGAGTAATATTTTGCACAATTTTTATTAAGTGTTCTAGGAGGCCTGAATATAATAGGAGACTTATAAGGGATATAGATATAGGTGTAGGTACAAGAAGCTTTGCAAGAAGTTATTACTGAGTGAACTCAGATATTTTAACTAGTAAGTTAGAACTGCTTATAAATTCACCTTTATTGCAGAGTCAAGATAAGATAATAATGTTTTTGTGAAGAGAAGTAAAATATATTCTTAAGGCTTGAAGATGGTATAAGACTTAAGAAAAAGGCTAGAGAGAGGAAGAAGAAACATAATATATTGCTTGTCTACTCACTCTTGAATACCTAATTTTGACTAAGAAATAGCTTAAGGAATTACAAATAAAATGAACCCCATCGAAATATTCCATCACAATTCCCACAAGTTTTTCCATGATTCCCTATAAAGAGATCAATGCAAGCAGTAATCAGCTTTTGGATTAGTAATATTATCTAAAACTTTTAGAGGGTAAGTTCCTCAAGTCATGTCCTCTGATGATATAGCTAATTAGTATATCATGATAAGATCAAGGTAATAAACCTCATTGTTGATTACATATTATTATAGAACACTGTAACTGTGGTCTTCCCAGGTCCTAGGGTATATATAGAACCTAGTTCTAAGTCAACAAAAAGGTTATATCAGAACCTATTAATATTCCCTCCCTTGAAGTAAGCTATAGAACTATGTGATGAGTGTTATGTGATGGATCACCCTACATGGATTGTATATGACTCGGTAAAGATACCTCAGGTACACTTCGCAAACGTTACTAAGTGAACTCAGGTATCTCAGCTGAACAAAAGCTCAACTAGAAGATATCTTTCCTATGATGATTAGGTGGACTTCAAGAGTGAAGAAGAGAAAAGATGAATATATTCTTCAAGGCTTGAAGATAACTCAAAGGCTTTAATGATGGTGATCGTAGAGAAGACAAGGTAGCTATGTGCTAAAGAAAGAAAGAAGGAAAGACAACTACACAAGGAGACTCTTTTCCCATTCTAAGATATCTAGCTATCTATATACACTTTCCTCCAGCGGGGTGTCTTTTTCGCTAACTTAATAGGATAGACTAACTAAAGGAAAGGAAATAAAACGAGCGTCATGGCTTTTCAAAAAAAAAGAAACAAACATTCCCCCGCCGACTCGTACCGAAGAACTCTTTTTTGAAGGTAAAGGCAAAACAGGGGGTTCCTTCTCTTTTCCTTACCTTCTACTCTCTCTTCTCGACGATGACTTGGGGGAGCTCACTTAGTCCTTGTTTGTTTGGTGGTCTTCCGAGGCCTTTTCCAACTAGTTTTTTCCATTCGTCTGGGTTTTCGTAGAGTAAGGACCTGAGGTTCGTTTGGGATGGGACGTCTTTCCTAGGGCTATGTTCCGATTCGCATTCGAAGAGGAAGTGTTTGACTGATTGGGATGCTCCACACAGGTATATGTTGTGCTCTCTATCCCAGGGTTTGAAGTTGGGGATGTACGTGTATCCTGTTCAGAACTGGTAGGCTCTCGTCACCGCGAACCTTGGGAGGTGATCGTATTTATCCATGTACGGTTCTTCTTTCCCGGTGAGCTGGACCATTTCGGACTTGCGCAATGTTCAGATTCTGCGTTTGATTTTGCTCCTGGTTATGACTTTTTTGTGTACTCAGTTTTTCATTGTCTATAATTCCGAGGCCATTTTTGCTTCTTAGTTGGCTTCCTCGTTTCCTCTGATGCCTTGGTGTGCTGGTACCCAGTCCATGTTCGCTGCAATCTTCGCATTTGCTAGGTCAACATTTCTTTGGAATATCTCTTTTGCCATGTGTTGCGTGTTTGAGGGGTAGTGTTAACGGTGCGTATCTCATGAGGTAGATATGGCTCGGTAAAACACAAGTAGGCACGAAGCTATAAGTATTACTGAGTAAACTCAGATATCTCAACTTATTCTTCTCAACTAACAAGCGCTTTCCTACGTCTACTAGAGATGGAGAACGGAAAGATAATAAGTCGCAAAGATAAGGCGAAATATATTCTTAAGACTCGAAGCTAGTCTTGAAGCTAAGGAAGAAAGGAAGGAAAGACAAAGGAGCGTCCAACAGCCCGCATATTTATACCAATTCCAACCTAAGAAAATGACTCATAGATGACTAAGGAAATAGAAGGAAATAGAACCCCGCAGAGCATCCATGACTAACGTATCGATCACTAATCCAATTCTTGCATAGCCTAGAAGAGTCCGGATGACGGAACAGGCAAAGATTAGCAATGTATGAGCAACGGATCGCCATGACCTCTGACGTGTCATGTCCTCTCGCGATAACTGGCTCGATCGGTCAGGCCGCCCATTCCACAAGGGTGACTAAGTCCTTGCGCGACGTGCCGGTGTTCCGATCACATGTTCCAGATGGGTATTGTGGCTAGTGTGTCAGACTGCGCCACTGCACCAGAGCCGTACTTATGTAAGACCAATAAGGCAGAGCCACACGAGACAGGCAGCGCCTGGTAGCTGTGATGGGTGTAACACTTACTGGGTGCATTCTAGGTACTAGTCTATCATCGCGCAAGTCCGTGGTACCTTGGAACTGTAACAGGTAGGGGTTTTGTGCTGCTCGCAATGCTGCTTGGGAGTCGCTTAGGACGGTGAGCCTGACAATGTTTGGGTGTTTCTTTTTGAGGTTTGTGGTTGCTTCAAAGGCCAGCCGAATTAC
Organism: Phymatotrichopsis omnivora; assembly: GCA_016880775.1. NCBI lineage: Eukaryota > Fungi > Ascomycota > Pezizomycetes > Pezizales > Rhizinaceae > Phymatotrichopsis > Phymatotrichopsis omnivora. The sequence goes on along the minus strand of JABYPW010000489.1, from coordinate 13,562 downwards.
TTCTAGTTCTCCATCAAATACTTGGAGTCCGTGTCCTTGGCCTTTGCTGATTCTCAGGACTTCTTTATGACTGAGGTAACCAATTAGCCCTATTCTGACTTGGTTTTTGTCTCCTACCTAGGAGGCATCTGTGAAGATTGCTAGGTGGTCTTCCTCAAAGATCCTTGGGGAGGGTTTCGAGTTATTCTTTCTTCTCCTTGAACTTTGCGAGTTTTACTTTCCCTGTTGTGCTTATGGGCCATGTGCTTGTGGGAGGGGCAAGTTTGTTGAAAGAGAAGGGCCTTTCTCTGAGTTCTTCTTTTATGCTCCAAAGCATTGCATCTATTTACGGCATTCTTGTCATAGACCATGTGCTAGAGAATGACCTGCAGCTCCAGGTTGGCATTCTGGGAGGTCTGGGGCCTTTGTTCAGCCTGTCAGGTAGGTGTGGTATTCGGTTATATATAGGGTGTTCTTTTCCTAGAGCCAGCAGTCTAGCGCCGTAGTTTTTCTGGTATCTTTAGATTTCGATTTCTTATGGGTTTAGGCCTACTTCGATGATTGCTTTGGTGTTGTTGGTTGACCTGAACATTCTGCAGGCCCATTTTGCTACTTGGCTCGATCCTTTTTCCAGAATTCGTATGGCTTTTTCTGAGATTAGGTTTGAGTGGAAGGTGTTAGCCCCATAGTATAGGGATGGGTATACTACTGCTCTGACTAGTTTTTTTGCCATGTGTACGCTGAGTCCTCTGGCTCCTGTGGCCAGCCTGTTGATGCTGAAAAGGCTTGCTTGCGCTTGTCCTAGCCTGTGCTGGCAATGTTGGGTGTATTTTTCTCTGCGGTGCAGTATCACTCCCAGGTATCTGACCGTGTCCTTGTGCTGTATTGTTTCTCCTAGTATCGTTATTGGGAGTCGGTCCTGTTGTTCTGCCCTGATGTGCTGGAGTTCTGTCTTTCTGGGTGAGAGAGAGAGTAGAAGGTTTTCCATTTTTTCCTTGAGCTTCGTGTTCACAAACTCTTCCAGTATCCTGCAGTTTTCTTTGTAGCTATCGCTTGAACAAAGGAGACATATGTCATCTATGTACATGTATACCCTTATGTTTGCCCCGCTGTCTCTTGTAAGTTTTACCACATAGATGTTGAATAGGAGAGGGGAGATGGGGGAACCCTGTAGGACCCCAGGGTTTATGTTCGCTGGGTCTGATTTCATTCCTTTGTCGGAAAACAAGAGGGTTCTTTGGCTCAGGAAGGACCATGTCCATCTGACTATGTATTCGGGGGTTCCTCCTTATCATAGGATGTCAAGTAACCTTTGCTTGTTGACTCTGTCGAAGCCTTTTTCGATGTCTATAAAGAGTATGGTGACCCTTTTTCCTTCGTTTTGCTCCCATCTGGTATCGTGTTTGAGGGCGTTTATTGCATCTGTTACTGATCTTCGTGGAAGGGATCCGTACTGGTTTTTCATGATCATGTTGTTGTCTATTACATGTTGGGACAACCTTAGGGTGATGACTTTTTCCAGTACTTTGCCTAAGGTGTTGATAAGAAAGATGCACTAGTAGCTGTTTGGGTTTTCGTATGAATCCTTTTTTGGTTTGGCCAGTTCTATTCCTAGGGTGTCTTTGAAGTTTTTGGGGGGTACTCCGTGTTGCATGAGCAGCTGGATGATTTGGGTTATCGTTTCTGGTCTGATTTCCGTGAGCAGTTTCTAGAGGGTGTACCCTATTTGATCGGGCCCAGGTGCAGTGGTGTGCAGTGTTTTTCTTATGGTGTACAGGAGTTCTTCTTCCGTGATTTCTTCATCTGTGAGCTTTTCTTTTGCCGGCAGCGGGGGGAGGGGATCTTCCTTGATGGGGAAGAAATGACCTACCAGGGCTTGTGCTTTTTCATTCAGGTTCGTTGCGCCTGCGATTGGGGGAAGGGGGATATCTCTTGCTGGCCTCGTGAACTTAAGGGCTTTCCAGAGGTCTTGGTTGTTTACTTCTGCTAGAAAGCTGTGCCAGTGCTCCTTTTTGGTGTTGTATACTTTGTATCGGAAGTCTCTCTTGGCCTTTTGTATTTCTTCTTTTGTCCCTTTTCTTCTAAGTTGGCCAAGTTCTTTTTTCTTTTCCCTCAACTCTTTTGTCCACCAGGGCTTGGACTTTGGGAGAATGGTGATCATTGGCAGGGCTTCATTTTCTTTGACCTTGTCTAGGAGGCTTTGAATTGCTTCCTTGGTCCAGTCATCTGGGTTTTTGGGGTTGTACTGAGAGGGAGCCCAGTCTTTGGTGTTTTCTTTTATTTTTTCCCAGTCTGCTTTTCTGAAGTCATACCTGACAGTTTTTTCATATATGGCCTGTTCTGAGCTGAGTGTTATTGCTATGACTTCATAGTCGCTCGTGGTCTATGCGCTGTCGGGTGCTATTTGCCAGTTTGTTCTCCAGTTTACTAGTTGTGGGCTTAGGAAGGCTAGGTCAATGGTCGTGTTCCTTTGTTTGCCTTGTCCTATTCTCATAGGGGTCTCGGGTTCGTTGAGTAGGTGATATAGGCTTTTGTTGGTGGCGCTGACAAGGGGTTCTGCGATTTTTATTTCGTCTTTTGTGCTCTCGTCCTACCATGGGTAGTGCAGGTTCATGTCTCCTAGGACCAGGTTCTTATTGGGCGAGAAGATCCTTTCCCATGGTGTCTCTTCTGTTTTCTGGGTGGGGGGTTTGTAGACGTTCGTTATGTATATGTATTTGTTCTTGTTCCAGTATAGCCTGGTTACCATGCAGTCTCCTTCTTTCGACCATTGGGGAAATGGTCTTATTCTTCCGTCCATTCTGATGTATGTGGCCACTCTTGACCTTGTGGTGTTGCTGGGGTAAGACAACTATACAAGGAAACTCTTTTCCATTGGTCACACTCTTCTAGTGGACGGCTTTGCGCAAACTTTATCAGATGGCCTAACTAGAGAGGGAGCGATACGTCGCTAAGCGCCATCAGGGTAACCCTTCATACGGCCATTGTAATCATAGGTCGCATTCGCTTACAAGGACTGAACTAGTAATTAGGCAACCTTGCATGGTCGGGGAAAACTCGCTTATGCTACAAAACCTGTGACCAACTGGTAATTTGTAGTATGGAATAGGACGAGCGGGATTTGAACCCACGACATTGCGCGTTACCGCACAATGACACCAGGATAGCCATACCACTAGACCATCCTCACCCCGACAACTATACAAGCTTTCTCTTTTCCATCGGTCACACTCATCTACCGGGCGGCTTTACGCGAACTCAATCGGATAGCCTAAGTAGAGAGGGAGCGATACATCGCTAAGCGCCGTCAGGGTAACCCTTCATACGGCCATTGTGGTCATCAGTCGCATTCGCTTACAGGGACTGAACCAGTAATTAGGCAACCCTGCACGGTCGGGGAAAACTCGCTTACGCTACAAAACCCGCGACCAACCGGTAATTCGTGGTATGGAATGGGACGAGCGGGATTTGAACCCACGACATTGCGCGTTACCGCACAACGACACCAGGACAGCCATACCACTAGACTATCCTCACCCCGACAACTATACAAGCATACTCTATTCCCTATCTAAATACACTTTTTCCTCCAGCGGGGCGTCTTTTTCGCTAACTTAATAGGATGGACTAACTAGAGAAAAAAGGAAGTAAAAAGAGCGTCATGGCAACCCCGACAACTATACAAGAACAACCGTGTACTTATATATCCTATCCTTTACCTGAGCTGATAAAGAGATGACAAAGGAAATAGAAATACAAAGAACTAAGACCTGTTCTAGACCATCTCCTGATTCCTAATCAGCGAAACCAATAGAAGAGTGGGGAATAGACAGGATGTGATTAGTACTCGATTTGACTATAATTGCCTATCACCTTCTTGGGCCTCACACCTGATTTGTGATAGTCTCTTATGATATGAGTCTAATTACCTGATCATGACCTCATGGCTGACTAGCCCAATGTTGTATCATGCCGATAGCTGATCATGTAGTAACTATAGGGTTGACTTCCTACGCTTAGTCAGAGCTAACGGCAAAGCCACACTATACCACACCACGCTACGCAGTCATATGACAGAGGATCATCTCTAGAGTGCTTAATACGATGGTGAAGGGTGGAGACGGTATACTCACATGTTAACAATCTAAGCATAACCTCCATCATAGCGCATCGTCCAGGTACCTTGACGCTGACCACTACCGGTGTTCATAACATGTTATTACTACTAAGCCCTGATTAAGTAAGGTGAGGCTTGGATAACACAATATATATTAGATTAGTTGTATATAATTGATGATGATGCTTGTTACCTAGATCTCATCATGATACACCAATAGGCTGCATTATTAGAGGACATAACTTGAGAAGTTTCCCCTCTAAGAAGTAATTGTTACAAATACTAATTTTATATTGGCATTACCTAAACTATGAAAGGGCTATATCTGATAGTCATATAAGGCTTACATAAGTTTATATAGTATAGTATGGCATAAAATAGGCTTTAACAATATTATTTAAAGTCAACCTAATAGTTATGGCATGATTATCTATATAGGTAATATACAAGTATTATTAAAGATTCAATAGGAGGTTAAACCTATAATGATCACAGGTAATCTTTACTAAATCTATGATCAGTATTTAGTATAATCATGCTACCTTAGAAGGAACCTAAAAGAGACACTTGCATGAAATTACTTCTATAATGTTCAAACAATGTCATTCCTTATCTAACCAGATGCACACACTGGTGTATTTAAGGAGGAAGAGGATAAGAGGGGGTTTGAGGAAGCCTACCTTAACGGGATCTCCATCTTCAATACTATAGGCTTGATGAAGCCTACCTTAGCAATATCTTCATCTCTAATACTATAGGCTTGACAAAGCCTACCTCAGCAGTATCTCCATCTTCAATACCATAGGCTTAACAAAGCCTATCTCAGTAGTATCTCTATCTCTAGTACTGTAGGCTAGATGAAGCCTACCTTAGCAATATCTCTGTCTTCGATACCATGGCCTTGATGAAGCCTACCTCAGTGGTATCTCCATCTTCGATACTGTATACTTGATGAAGCCTATATTAGCAGTATCTCTATCTTTAATACTATCAGCTTGATGAAGCCCACCTTAGCAGTATCTCTATATTCAATACTGTGGGCTTGATAAAGCCTACCTCAGTGGTATCTCCATCTTCAATGCCATAGGATTGATGAAACCTACCTTAATAGTATTGCTGTCTTTGATACTGGAGGCTTGATGAAGCCCACCTCAGTAGTATCTTTTTCTTCAATGCTATAGGCTTGATGAAGCCTACCTCACTAGTATCTTCATCTTCAATACCATAGGCTTGATGAAGCCCACCTCAGCAGTATCTCTATCTTCGATGCTGTAGGCTTAATGAATCCTACCTCAGTGCTATCTTGATCTTATATACTATAGGCTTAATGAAGACCACCTTAGTGGTATCTCTATCTCTGATACCATAAGCTTGATGAAGCCTACCTTAGTAGTATCTCTGTCTTCGATGCTGTAGGCTTGATAAAGCCTATCTCAGCAGTATCTTTATCTTTAATACTGTAGGCTTGACAAAGCCTACCCTACCAGTATCTCTACTTTGATACTATAGGCTTGATAGAACCCACCTCAGTGGTATCTCCATCTTCGATATAGTAGGCTTGATAAAGCCTATCTCAACAGTATCTCTGTCTCTAATACTGTGGGCTTGCCAAAGCCACCCTTAGTGGTATCTTCTTCTATGATAATGTAGGCTTCATAAAGCCTACCTCAGTAGTATCTCCATCTTTGATGCTGTGGGCTTGCTAAAGCCTACCTCAGTAGTATCTTCTTCTCCAATACTATAGGCTTAATAAAGCCTTCTTTAGTGGTATCTTTATCTCCATTTCTATGGGCCTAACTTATGCTACCTCTATGATGTCCTTCTTATAATCAATGAAGCTCATCATCAGCATCACTGATCCTCATGCTTAATGAAGCAAGATATGGGCTACTTATTATATTTGTTGTCTTACTAAGGCTTATCAACTATATTAATACCTCTTGGTGGTGATCAGCCTTATGCAGGGAAAACTATACCTATTGCATAGTGATTTACCTCTCTTCTATTGTCTTAGTTATCTTTATGATGGATTGAAGGAATAAGTTATGTCAATGGTCTTCTAAAGACTGGAATGTACTTCTCAGCTATATAAGAGGGGGAATGGTGTTTGCTTTGATGTTAATCAGGCAATCTAGAGAGTGGTGCAGATGTTTATATGTATATAACTACTCCTATCATTTATCAAGATAAGTGGTTCCTTAATCTATCTGAGATTAGAGAACTTGTCTTAGAGGAGTAACAATTTTCAAAGTCAGATCTTGGATAGAGATTGGTACACTGTACATGATAATGAGGATTACCTAGTTTGTGAGTTTCTGATCCTGAGCCTTTGTCTCTTAGGTAATGTACCTCAAGGAGTAACAACTCTCAAGTCAGATCTTGGATAAATTTTAGTACACTGTACATGACAAAGAGAATTACCTTGTAGGCAAGTTATCTGATCTTTAGCTTATGTCTCTGAGCTGATTTGAGATATTGGGTAGGATAGCCAACTGGCACATAGAACTCATGGAGAGGTTCCTGTAACAATCATAGATAATCTTGCTAATATCAAAAGCTGATTCCCAATCATATCTTGATCTTCTTCTAGGGAATTGCAGAAAGGTTTCTGCAGAATTGTGATAGAATTTTTCGATAGGGTTCTTTTTCTTTGTTTGATTCCAGATAAGTCTCTCAGTTAGAAATTGGAATTTAAGAGAGAATATATGAGTAATATATTATTTTTCTTCTTTCTCTATATAGTCTTCATCTCAAGTCTTGTACCATCTTCAAGCCTTTAGAATATACTTTGCTTCACTTCACAAAAGAATATCATCATCTCTTGACTCTACAATAAAAGTAAAATCATAAGCAGTTATAACTTACTGGTTGAGATATCTGAGTTCAATCAGTAATAGCCTCTTGTAAAGCTTCTTGTACCTATACTTGTGTCTACAGCCTTTATAAGTCTACTGTCAAACTATATTCTTAATGAAATAGCTTCTCAAGATATTACAATCACTAATGTGGCCACTGCTCTTGCACTTATTATAGGAAACAATCTTGCCAGGCCCTCAAGGTCTGGTTGACCTACATGCTCTTCTGTTTCCTCCTTAGGGACCTATGAGATTACCCTGAAATATAAGGAATTAGAATATGTCAACCACTATCAAAACACTATCCTTGAGGAATATAATCAAACCCTTAAGGCCATTATTGATGGAAGAGAGTTTTTGGGAGAAATAGTTTTCAATGCTACAAAGGATAACCTTGATATAGCATTACTGAAATAGAGAAATGATGTTATAACAATCCTCTACTCTACCATAAAACTCTATACAGAGTTCAACTGAGACCTTCCTTCCATAATAGTAGCCTTCTCCCTTACTATTACCACCTATCTACTATAGGCTATAAAGCAGATCCAGAAAGACCAAAAACAGTATGCTATCTAGCAAACAGAACTAAATGCTACCTACAGCACTAAGGTAGACCTACTAGAATAAGGGGTATTTATCCTTAACAGTAGGTTGACTAAAGCCAACCTCTAAGCATTCAATGCTAGAATGGACTCCTCCTATATCAAAAAGATTAAATCTGATCTGGTAGAATAATGAGAACTATCCTATACCCTTGAGGCAAGCCTTACCTAGGAAAGGGCTAGAGGGGTCCATCTTCAGACCCAGCTATTAGAAGCCTAGAAGGAGGTCCTTAAGCTTGAAGCCTTTAGGGAAGCCTCCTCCTCTCACTTAGTTCATAGGAGGGAAGAAGTCAAAGACCTAAAGGAAATAATTAATAGTTTAGAAAATGACCTAAATACCTGGAAGGAGAAGTACTAAAGTATGAAGCAACCAGAAGCTTCTCCTATTCCTACTCCTCCCCTAAGCATCTCTTCTATCAGCTCTCTTTCTATAGTATTGAGACCTAATAGCTTATTTAGAAACTCTATTCCTCTAGTTAGTATAATAGGACCCTCAAGGTAAAGAGGCTCCACTAGGGTTCAGGACTTCAAAAGCTTTATACCTATAAGACCCTGACCTAAGCCTACCTCTACTCCTAAGGCATCACATACCTAGTACTAAGGCCTTTAGCTGAAGACATTGAGGCCATAGTGTCAAGGGTCCTTGCAAGATATACACCAGCCCTACCTACTCTAGCAGCTCCTCCAGCTACTCCTCCTCAGTCATACTATTCTAGTGTTGTTCCTCCACCCCTAATACTAGATAACTTCAAGGGGCATAATTGTAGTAATCTATCTAACTTTGGTAGGAAGCCTGAAGACCTATAGAAATTCTTTATACAATGTAAGACGTATTTTATGCTCTAGTCCTATGCCTTCCTTTAAGACTAGATCAAGGTGAATATTGCTTTAACCTTCTTTACTAGATAGGTGATAGCATGGTGTAAGTCATCCTATAAAGTAAAGGAATAAGGTAGAGAAGAAATACACAAAGGAGAAAGATAAGAGAGAGCTGTAGAAGGAGATGTATCTTAAATATATAATAGAGATGAATATTAGGGAAAAAAATTTACTTTTCACTAAAGTATAGTAGGTAGGAAGGTAGTTTTCATATAATATTTAATTATATAAAGTGTATAAATCTTCTCTAAATATAATACAAAAACCCTAGTAAACCTATATGATCTAAATCCTATTTATGCTTCTTAAGCCTTATGTTTACCTCTACTAGCCACCCCAAGTCTTCCATATCCTAAAATACTTACTACTTAAGAGCTGCTATAAGTATAGAAGCTATATAAAAGAGAGGAAGCAAAAATAGGAAAATAGAGGTATAATAATAAAAAAGGCTAAAATTATTATGAAAAGTGAGGCTAAAGGTATGAAGAGCTATCTAAGTAAGCCTTCATTATAAGTACTATAATAAAGGGAAGAAAATAGCAAAAAAAAAAAATCAAATAAAGAAAACCTAATATAGAAAAAAGTAGATAAAAAATAGGGAAAAGGCTATAGAAACCCCCCTAAAGTAAGGTCTATACAAGAATAGAGAGAAGAGCAAGTAGTAGGCTTAGGGATATCAATAGATCATATTATTTAGCCTAAGAGTTATACTAGGATAAAGTGATAAATATAAAATCAAGGTAGTATAGTTTTATATATTTGCCTAGGCTAAAATAATTGCTGAAGATACTTCAGAACTTAGATTAATAGAATAAGGGTAAACACTTCAGATAATATAGATTATACATAAAAAGATAAGTAATATTTTTTAGGGATATTAGTATAGTAAAGTATTAATTAGGTAGGTAAGAGACTTACCCTAAGTAGTTGTATTAAATAAAGAAGAGGAGATAATTTAATAATATAGTAGGTTATAGGAGTCATTATGAAATCTTGGTAATAGGTTCTAAGAAAACTAAACACTTATCCTAATAACTCTGTAAAATACTAGGCTATAATAGGGAATAGAAATTGAAATAGGTAGATAAGTTTAGGGATATCCTAGGTTAGAAAGCTTTGAGAAATAATGAAATAAAAAGAGTAGAGATAGTAGTATATTGATGTAAACCTAAAAGCAGTAGGCTGAATCTAATTATAGTTTCCTTATAGAGAGGAATAGGCATAGACCTTACTTACTTCAAGCTTTAGAACAGATATTCCCCTAAAGGGAAAGTGAAATAAATATTTTTAATTAAGTTATAAGCCTAAAAGAATAACTATTATACCATATCTCTGGCATTGTCATACTATGAAAATTTTGAATTATGATAGATTATCTAGTATTAACTTTAGGGGTTAAGTAAAGTGTAGCAGAGAAGGATACTTACTAGAGTATAGTTTTCTATCATATATAGAATCAAAAGTACTTCCTGCCTATGATCCTAAGAATATATCTAGCCTAGAAGATACTATGGTCAAGGATAATACAATAAGGAGCACTTCCTCTAGTCAAAGAAGGTACTATAAAAAAGATTAGGCAGGAGTAAAAGCATTTAAAGTGGTATTACAGATCTAGCAAGGGGCACCAATAGACTACAAGATAGGAATAGTAGGGTGGTTCTAGGAAATGGTATTAGAATATATAAAAGTGAAGTTGCAGGGTGACAACCACTTTAAGAGGTTAGGATTTAGGATTGTAAGAGAGGAGTGAATTATAGGATACAGGGATTTGTTATAGTCATCTAGACAGGAATTGTCATGAGATATAGTCACAAGATATGGTCATCTTATATAGTCTCAAAAACATACCTGGCAATAGGATATGGTCATCTTATATAGTCTCAAAAACATACCTGGCGATAGGATATGGTCATGAGATATAGTTATTTGATATGGTCACACAGACAGGAATGCTCATGGCATATAGTTATGAGATAAGGTCATTTGATATAGTCATAAGGGCAGAGTGGGTTACAAGTTAGAAAACAGGATCATTGGTGTAATAGCAAAAGGGTATAAGGAGGAAGTTTTAGCCTAGAACTAGGCAGGCTTCTCGACCTACACACTTCACTCGATTTGATTTTAATTACGCCATAGCTTCATACAGTATGAGGAAGCTTTGTAGGGAAAAATACAAAGAATTTAAATTAAAAAAAAAAAAATCATGTGTCCCACACCATATTACTCTACTCTAATACCCAACATCAGCGTTGACTGTTTAAAATACTAAATCCGCAAATACGGAAAGAAAGCTTATTCCAGCCACCAGATCTAAATTCCTTTCCAGAGCCTTTAATTAACATTTTGGAATAAGGCTGACAGCAGATGGATACAGGTTACAAAGGGCGTACAAGGCGCGTGCAAAAAAAAAAAATTGTAAAATTTTTTTTATGCACCGAAATAATCACTTTTTTTTTTTTCCTAGGGAGATGAATATCCTTAGTATGGCTTGGCATTATCATTTATAGTCGTGCGATTGCCGAATACACATTGCCGCGGATGTGACAAGCAAGTGATATCATTTAACTCTCTGCTCATCACTTGCATTATTTAATGCCTGTTAGATAGAAATAAGTACGTGGAATTTACAGGGGAACATCAATGCCTTTAACGTTGACAAGAACGATAGGTTGTACCAGTGAGCACCCTTGATTTCCATAGACAATGAATTACCGTATAGTCACAATAAGACATAAAATTAAAAAAAAAAAAAAGGTGTACAGAAATGCACTATATTTTAATCACCGATATGCCATGCCCACGCACTCGCTTCCATGCTGCCCTGGGATACGAAAAAAGCGCCATGTCAGCAAAATAACCGGAAAAATGGTTACTTCATCTGGAAGTTTTATTCCTCCAGGCCCACTAACTGATCTTCAATGAGGTTGTAGTTTAAAGGCTCAATTTGGAAAGTGAGGGATGGGCTTGATAATGACCGAGTGATGGCTTGTGAAGTTGTGTTACACCATCAGACGTAACCAATGCAAAGGAGTGTAAGCACATATAATGGATAATTAGGAATCCCTGAGGAAGCCAATTTACTAAAGGTTTTGCTGGTAGCTTCATGCTAGTGGTATGATTAGGAAGAATCCATTGGAATTGCGTTGCGGTATTTTCAGTATGCGTGGGGCATAAGCTCTGCATCTTCATCCTCTCTCCTCCCCAGAGACACCGTTATCGCTAAGAAGCCACATTAAACTTGCGGGTTATGAAAATGCAAGCAATCATGCAAACTTTGTGGTTGTCTCGGAGGACCGCTGCATTGCTGCGGCAATTCGAGGACAAAGAAGCAGTTTGAAGAGAGTGCATGTAATAAAAATTGGCTTGAATATTCTCTCCCCGGCTTGCATCGAATTTGAGCCCCTGCAGCCCCGCTTACAGAAACTGAACGCACAAAATGCGAGCGAAAATGAGGCGAAAACATTTTGCCGCGCATGCGGCTATTACGCAAGGTGCACAGCTGAGTAAGCAAGTTGTGGACCGATGAACATCTAAGCTCCCAACGCTAGGCCGCCGAATTGAAAGAGCTTCTGTCAATCATCGAGTAGAAACTTATATAAATATATGACCTCGGCGAATGAAAAACACACCCATTGTTTGTCGAATCAGCACTGATTCCTTCCAGAAATATGCTGGCGACGGCTCAGCTCGATTTAGTGATTACGAGCAGTTTACTCATTGCAAACCCCCACGATAACGTCAGTCATCTCACTATGAGAGGAAGCAATTGGCTCGAGTTTCGTTGGCTATCAGTTTTTCCTCATCTTGAGCGTACTTTTGATGTGAGGGTTTAGCTGCTTATGCAGCCTGCTTATTCGACAGTCGCCAAAAACTCACACCCGCTACCCGGGGGGCAATTAATTGGATGGGAAAAATGAAATGGCGATACAACGACGGTTTGTCATGTCATGAATCACATTTTAGAAAATTTGAAGGGAGAAAGTAGCTGAAACTATTGGCTAACAGTAACGGTCGGTTAAAAAGTGTATTTTCCTCTCAAGCACCCCTTATTATTTCATCGGCGTCCTGTTTTACACACGAAGTATCTATGATCATAAGGAACTAGGAATTCCGTGGCATTTCCAAACAGTATTTTCAGCGATGGGAGAAGTAGGATGACATCATTCAGTACAGGTATTCAGTGAACAGAAAATTTTTGATGTACGAATCTGCAGATTATTGATTTTGTTGAACCCTATGTATTATCCTGACTTTCAGCGGCCAAATAGCATCGAGTAGCATCGAGCACAACCCCCCTGCCTCGCGACCTCTGCTTACTGGCCTCAGCAAAACTACACCTACGCAATCCAACTGCAGCTATCTACTGCTTGAATGCCCGGTTTTTTTTTTTTTTTTTTTTTTTTTTTTCCTTCGGGTGATAATCCTGCAACATGCCTTTTTTTTCTATTTGTGGCAGCACGAGATGGCCTCACAAGGTAAGTCACTTTACCTCTACACGGCGACAGAGGGTGAGTAAAGAATGTTGGCACGTTAAATAAGAACTTTATTTTGACGAGCAGTTGTTAAGTTCCCCTCTTCTGCCTAACATTCCAAGATGACGTTTGAAACTCCCAAGCCCCAGAAATGCGTTGTGATTCCAGAAAACTGACGAAGTGTGGGGAAAGTTCCCTGTGACCAGAATGTATAGTATGTCATTTTATGTTTGCTTTTTAACATGCGCCGGGCACTCCCGAACACTCCGGAGCTGATCAATCAGTTGATGCAGCCCTGCGATTGGTTGGTTTCCTCTCGATAGTAGCGAGGCTGGGAAATGAAAGTACCGCATGTAATTTAATCAACAGCCGGTAGTTTTGGAATCTCTGCCTCGACAAGGGACCGGGGAACCCCACTTAAGGAAAACCGATAAAAACTTCTAGAAAATTGTATTTTTAGCAGTTTTAGAAAGACAAAAACTGCCAGATGTTGTATATAATACAAGGCTCTTTTTCGATGGAAGAGGAGTTCTGACTTCCATTCTTATAGCACTGTCGTAGAAATTCCGTTTCACAGTTTGCGATTCATAGGTGTGATTCCAGTGTTGTTCTGGTAAAAACCGTGCAAGTCTCAAACAGTACCACTGCCTATGAA